>WSYH01006770.1:0-36266 GCA_036426205.1 Ascaphus truei
AAATCACATTTCTGGGCCTCAGCCCAGTTAACCCCTTGTCTCCCTGGTGACGTTAGAGGGGGGCCATTGGGGGGTAACCCCGTTAACCCCGGGCCAAACCCTCCCTACCGCCACACCTCCCCTGCTCAAGGGCCCCTGGTACCCCAGCGGCCTCCCCATGGCCCTGGGATACCACTGGCGCTCTTGACGCACTCAATACGTCCTGAGGGATTGGCCTGGCAAAATTGTCCTCCGGCATTGACCAGTACACCGTGGATGGTAAAGTCCCGATCCTGCAACGCCGGGCATTCTCCTTGGCCTCCCTCTGCCCCCCACCCAGTGCCTTGGGAACCAAGTCCATGGTGAAAGGGGCTCCTGTGCAGTCCAGGCTGCACACTGCCCAGAGACTGGCATGTCTCTGCATCTGCAGGAGACCAGCTATCCAGCACAGACCGTCGCTTCCCTGTCAACCAAGTCTGGGAAAGGGTTATGTCACCAGTCTGTAGGGACCCTACCTGCCCTGGCTCTGTGCCCACCCGTAGCTGCTCCGCGATACTCCTGACTCTCCTCCGTGGCTGCCTATCTACCCACAGCCCCTCCTTTGGGAACCCAGGGGGTTCTGTCAGAGGGGTCACTCCTGGCCAGTCAGAACAAGGGACCTTCGGCCTACCTAGCCCATCCCTAGCTTCTGCCAGCTGCCTAACACCCCACTGACCTCCTATCTCCCCCTGCTCCACGGTGCCTCCCTGCCTAGCCTCCCCTAGGCCCAGCACCTCAGCCTGCTGCTTACCTCCCTGCAGCCCACCTGCACTCCTCTCCTCCCTGGGCAATCCTACCCCAGACCCTGGAACTACCTGAGTGCACCTACCTCCCTGACCTTGTCTCCCCCTTACCAGGGATGAGCTCAGGGGCACCTCTCCAGATGCAACCGCCTTAGTGCTTGGCTGGCAGGTATCCCTGGGGTGGCAAAAACTGGCCACTGCCCATGATACCCCCAGCCCATAGCCAGGCTGCAACAGGGGGTTGCTGATCTGAGAAACCCCCTGGGGCTCTGCCAGGGTAACGGGAAACTCTAGCGTCACTACCTGATGCTTTCCCTCCCTGGCTACCACTAGCCCTCCTTCTCTCACTGAGATCTGCTGCGGGCTACCTACCTGCAGCCTCCCCTCACTCCGCTTCTCCCTAGCTAATCCTAGCCTGGACCCTAGGGACACCTGAGTGAGGCCCTCTCCCTGACACTGTCCCCCCATTACCGGGGATGAGCCCAGGGGCATCTCTCCAGATGCAACCGCCTCAGCTCTTGGCTGGCAGGTATCTCTGGGGTGGCGCAAACTGGCCCCTGCCCATGATACCCCCAGCCCATAGCTAGGCTGCAACAGGGGGTTGCTGATCTGAGACACCCCCTGAGGCTTTGCCAGGGTAATGGGGACAACTGGCTGGCTCACTTGCTGCCTTCCCTCCCCGGTTCCCACTGGCCCACCCAACCCTCTCCCAGGCGATCCTACCCTAGAGCTGGGTGCTAACGGGGCTAGCCCCTCTCCCTGAAGCTGTGCCCCCATTACCGGAGGTGAGCTCAGGGTTGCTGGTGCAGATGCACCCACCTTAGCTCCTGGCTGGCAGGTAATCTGGGGGTGGTCTAACTGTGCCACAACCCCTGGTACCTCCAGCCCATAGCAAGGCTGCAACAATGGGGCTCTTAACTGAGAGTCCCCTTGCTGCTCTGCCCAGGTAATGGGGAAGCCTGGCGGCCCTACAAGCTGCCCTTCCTTCCCCTCCCCTGAGAACTGATGCTGGCTACCTACCTGCAGCCTCCCCTCACTCCGCTTCTCCCTAGCTAATCCTAACCTGGATCCTAGGGACACCTGAGTGAGGCCCTCTCCCTGACACTGTCCCCCCATTCCCGGGGATGAGCTCAGGGTTGCTGGTGCAGATGCACCCACCTTAGCTCCTGGCTGGCAGGTAATCCGGGGGTGGTCTAACTTTGCCACAACCCCTGATACCTCCAGCCCAGAGCAAGGCTGCAACAGTGGGGCTCTTAACTGAGAGTCCCCTTGCTGCCCCGCCAAGGTAATGGGGAATCCTGACTGCCCTACCAGCTGCCCTTCCTTCCCCTCCCCTGGTACCCCTATCTCCTGCCACCCCCTGGTCACCCCTATAGTGAAACAGGGTACAGTCATAGGGAAAAATAAGTCAGGGTCAGTCTGCGACTTGGTCTGGCTTACCTTGCTGGTCCCCGCAGAGACCGCCGCCTTCGTTGGTCCCAATTGCAGGGGGACTGGAGCGGCCGCCGCCGGCCCCATCTGGGCTGGGCAGCACCGGGCCGCTGCCGCAACAGCGCCCGGGTTGGGTACAGGTAAAACGGTGCAGGACAAGGGTCCCAGGTCTTTGTGGAGGAACACAGCTCCATGCAAACTTGGTAAAATAACCCCCTCCCGCAAACCCTGTCCCTCCCCCCAAATAAAACTGCCGCCGGCAGGATGCCGGAGTGGCGGCGTCTTCTCTGCCGCCGCCGCTGGTTCTCCGCCGGGATCAGGTGGATGGCCGCTGCTCTCCGCCGCTGTTGCTGATGCAGCCCGTCCAGGTTCTCCAGGAGACGTCCCGCGGAGGGTTGTCGCCCTGGCTGGGCGGGAGCCATCAGAGGATGCCGCTAACTGGGTCATCTTTTCCACAGCTCGTGAGCGTTGGCCCTGAGGGGCTTCTTCGCCTGACCGCGCACGGTCAGGGCACTGGGCATTATTGTGGCCCATTTGTTGGCAGTGCCGCAGCGACTGCCGGTGCTTCTCCGCCACCGGTGGACTAACCCCAGCAAGGGGCAACGGAGTCCAGAGCGGAGTTGCTGGAGCGCCGGGCTCTGGGAGGGGATAAGCGAGTCGGATCATTGCCAGCTTCAGCTGCTCGAGCCGCTCAATGGGGACATCTCTTCCTGCGCAAACATCAGGGCCAGCAATTCTGGGAAAAATGGACTGGCCGCCGCAGCGGCCAATACCTCTCCTGGTGCAAGACTGCCGTGGTTTCCAAGACCACCCGCTCCCTCCACAAGTCTCTGCCGTCCCGGAGCTGGGTCCCTTCCCTGCTCTCCGGGCGGTGTGATGGTTACAGCAGCTGCAGCTGTGGATCTTTGCTCAGCCTGCCGGGTTTCATGCTCACCGATTGCTGTCTCTCTCTGAGCCTTGCTGGCTGCTGCTCCCCGCGCCGACTTGATGCACTCCTCTGGTCTCGGTGCCCGGCTCCAGTCAGACGGATGGCCGGCACTTTGGTTCTGGAGGCAATGCTTCTCACAAGTAGGGGAACAGTGAGGAGGTGCCATATCTTGTGTTATATGTTGTACACTGTGTGTTCAATATCTTTAGTCCCAGGAACTTGCAATTACCATCAAGTTCCCACTGGATCACAGTACCCCGCAGAATACTGTAATCCAGGTCCAGTTCGGTCCCGCCGCTGCCACCAGTTAATTACAAGCCTGTCACGAGAGCTTGCGACAGGCTGTAATTTTACACCAAAAACTATATATAAATATATATATACCTGGGTTTGAACTGGGACGAGACTTAAGATATGATAAATATAATTTATTCCTTGATAAAGGTGAACACAACAGATTATACAATAACAGGCAAAATATAGACACTTACGTAAAAGATGAAAATAATGAAAACAGTCCCATCTGAACTGGCAGTTTCATCCAGCAATCAGGAAATCATTCAGCAAACGAAGACAAAGGATATATGGGTGGACAGCAGTTTATAAACCGTTTGTCCCTCTATCTGTAACCTTAGGTGCCGAGACGGCTACCAAATGTCCCTTGGAAGCTTTTGAAGCTCATTTTGGGACTTCCAGCTTGGGGTAGCCCCCCCCCCCATCAACAAACCCTTTGAAGCAGGGTGGACAGTGTGAAGAGTTCCACTTCCTCTGGTTAATTCCTTTTGTCCGTTGGGCCAAGCATAAGCAATTAGCCCAATAGTCTTTGATGATCAGGTTTGTAAATTCTAGCCTTTCCTGCTCATCACCACAGGGGTTCCTCAGACTTAACCAAAAGTTCATATTTACTGCAAATCATTGCATAACTTCCGTTCCGTAATACACACAGTCAGGTGAGATATATTACTGTATTCTGGGACACCTGACGCTCATAGAGAGACCCATCATTACATTGTAATATGAACATTAATAGAGATATTAATATCTGGCATTTCGTAACAGTTACATATTCAATGTTTAGACTTCCCAAGATCGGCTGCCCCCCGCCAATACACTTATGTAATTCTTAGCCGGTTCAGCCAAGGACATCTCATAGTATTCTTATATTTAATAAAGTTACTCACTTTTGATATCCTGTTGGGGGTAGCCCCCCCCCCCTGGCCCCATCAATAAAACCTTTTGAAGTGGGCTTTTGCTTTTCGCATAACCAATTAGGTCAGTTACCTATTGATCAGGGCGATGTATCACACCTCTCTGTTGATATACACTTCCAGTGAATACTCACGTGAATACTCATATGAGGCACCATTTGGTTCCTTACGCATTACAAAGACAGGCATTCTGCCTGTACATTAGCACACCATTAGCATTCTGCCTGTGTATTTCAAAAACNNCAAACGCAAAAAGTCCTTACTTTATCCCAAAATATATGTCCCTCTTATGACAATGTTATATTTTAATATGTGTGTACTTGGGGGTGACCCGGAGGCTGTACCCCAAGGCTCAGATACCTTGCTGGCAAGGCAAGACAGGTCCATGTAGGCAAATGGGAATACACAGATAACGCATTAACAGCCCACTGGGCTTACACAATTAACCCCTGATGACCCAGTGTGGGTGTTTGCAGACTGATTAACCCAGACATTACAATGGAACAGGAGAATACATTTACCAGTTATAACAAGGGTAAAATCACATTTCTTGGGCCTCAGCCCAGTTAACCCCTTGTCTCCCTGGCGAGTTAGAGGGGGGCCCTTGGGGGGTAACCCCCGTTAACCCCGGGCCAAACCCTCCCTACCCCACACCTCCCCTGCTCAAGGCCCCTGGTCCCCCAGCGGTCTCCCCATGGCCCTGGGATATCACTGGGCCTCTTGACGACTCAATACGTCCTGAGGGATTGGCCTGGCAAAATTGTCCTCCGCCATTACCAGTACACCGTGGATGGTAAAGTCCAGATCCCTGCAAACGCCGGGCATTCTCCTGGCCTCCCCTCTGCCCCCCACCCAGTGCCTTGGGAACCAAGTCCATGGTGAAAGGGGCTCCTGTGCAGTCCAGGCTCAACACTGCCCAGACTGGCATGTCTCTGCATCTGCAGAGACCAGCTATCCAGCACAGACCGTCGCTTCCCTGTCAACCAAGTCTGGGACAGGGTTATGTCACTATTCTGTAGGGACCCTACCTGCCCTGGCTCTGTGTCCACCCTGTAGCTGCTCCGCTATACTCCTGACTCTCCTCCCTGGCTGCCTATCTACCCACAGCCCTTCCTTTGGGACCCAGGGGATCTGTCAGGGGGGTCACTCCTGGCCGTCATAGCAAGGGACTTTCTTGCCTACCTATCCCATCCCTAGCTTCTGCCAGCTGCCTGACAACCCCACTGACCTCCTATCTCCCCCTGCTCCACGGTGCCTCCCTGCCTAGCCTCCCCTAGGCCCAGCACCTCAGCCGGCTTGCTTACCTCCCTGCAGCCCACCTGCACTCCTCTCCTCCCTGGCAATCCTACCCCAGACCCTGGAACTACCTAGTGCACCTACCTCCCTGACCTTGTCTCCCCCTTACCAGGGATGAGCTCGGGGCACCTCTCCAGATGCAAACCGCCTAGCGCTTGGCTGCAGGTATCCCTGGGTGGCACAAGCCTGCCACTACTGCCCCGATACCTCCACCCATAGCCAGGCTGCAACAGGGGTTGCTGATCTGAGAAACCCTGGGGCTCTGCAGGCAATGGGAAACTCTAGCTGCAAACCCTGCTGCTTTCCCTCCCTGGCTACCACTACTGCCCCTCCTTCTCTCACTGAGATCTGCTGCGGGCTACCTACCTGCAGCCTCTCCTCACTACCGCTTCTCCCTAGCTAATCCTAGCCGGACCCTAGTGACACCTGAGTGAGGCCCTCTCCCTACACTGTCCTCCTCCCCATTACCGGGGATGAGCCAGGGGCATCTCTCGAGCAACCGCTCAGCTCATTGGCTGGCAGGTATCTCTGGGGTGGGGCAAACTGGCCCCTGCCCATGATACCCCCAGCCCATAGCTAGGCTGCAACAGGGGGTTGCTGATCTGAGACAACCCCCTGAGGCTTTGCCAGGGTAATGGGACAACTGGCTGGCTCACTTGCTGCCTTCCTCCCCCGGTTCCCACTGGCCCACCCAACCCTCTCCCAGGCATCCTACCCTAGAGCTGGGTGCTAACGGGGCTAGCCCCTCTCTCCTGAAGCTGTGCCCCCCTTACCGGTGAGCTCAGGTTGCTGGTGCAGATGCACCCCACCTTAGCTCCTGGCTGGGCAGTGTAATCTGGGGGTGGTCTAACTTGCCACAACCCCTGGTACATCCCTCAGCCAAGTCCAGCAGCACTACGTGGGGCTCTTAACTGAGAGTCCCCTTGCTGCTCTGCCCAGGTAATGGGAAGCCTGGCGGCCCTACAAGCTGCCCTTCCTTCCCCTCCCCTAGAACTGATGCTGGCTACCTACCTGCAGCCTCCCCTCTCCACTACCCGCTTCTCTCCCTACTAATCCTAACCTGGATCCTAGGGACACCTGAGTGAGGCCATCTCCCCTGACACTGTCTCCCCATTACCAGGATGAGCTCAGGGTTGCTGGTGCGATGCACCCACCTTAGCTCCTGGCTGGCAGGTGATCTGGGGGTGGTCTAACTTTGCCACAACCCCGACCCCTCCAGCCCATAGCAAGGCTGCAACAGTGGGACTCTTAACTGAGGGTCCCCTTGCCGCTCCGCCAAGGTAATGGGAAATCTGGCTGGCTCACTTGCTGCCTTCCCTCCCCGGTTTTCCCACTGGCCACCCAACCCTCTCCCAGGCAATCCTACCCAGAGCTGGGTGCTAACGGGGCGAGCCCCTCTCCCTGAAGCTGTGCCCCACATTACCGGAGGTGAGCTCAGGGTTTGCTGGTGCAGATGCACCCACCTTAGCTCCTGGCTGGCAGGTATCTGGGGTGGTCTAACTTTGCCACAACCCCGAACCTCCAGCCCATAGCAAGGCTGCAACAGTGGGACTCTTAACTGAGGGTCCCCTTGCCGCTCCGCCAAGGTAATGGGGAAATCTGGCTGGCTCACTTGCTGCCCTTCCTTCCCCCCCTGGTACCCCTATCTATCCTGCCCCCCCCCCAGTCACCCCTAAGTGAAACAACAGGGTACAGTCATAGGGAAAAAGTCAGGTCAGTCTGCGACTTGGTCTGGCTTACCTTGCTGGTCCCCCGCAGAGACCGCCGCCTTCGTTGGTTTCCCAATTGCAGGGGGACTGGAGCGGCCGCCGCCGGCCCCATCTGGGCTGGGCAGCGCCGGGCCCTGCCAACATCGCCCGGTTTGGGTACAGTAAAACGGTGCAGGACAAGGGTCCCAGGTCTTGTGGAGGACAACAGCTCCTGCAACTTGGTAAAATAACCCCCTCCCGCACCCCTGTCCCTCCCCCCGAATAAAACTGGCCGCCGGCAGGATGCCGGAGTGGCGCGTCTTTCCTCTGCCGGCCGCCGCTGGTTTTCTCTCCGCCGGGATCAGGTGGATGGCCGCTGCTCTCCACACTGTTGCTGATGCAGCCCTTCCAGGTTCTCCAGGAGACGTCCCGAGGAGGGTTGTCGCCCCGGCTGGGCGGGAGCCATCAGCAGGTGCCGTCTAACATGGGTCATCTTTTTCCGCCTCGTAGCGTGGCCCTGAGGGCTTCTTCGCCTGACCGGCAGCACGGTCAGGGCACCTGGGCATTTTGTGGCCCATTTGTTGGCGTGCCGCAGCAACTGCCGTGCTTATCTTTCTCCGCCACCGGTGGACTAACCCCTGCAAGCAACGAGTCCAGAGCGAGTTGCCTGAGCGCCGGGCTCATTCCAGAGCTTCTCCGCCGCCGGTGGACTAACCCCAGCAAGGAGCAACGGAGTCCATAGCGGAGAGGCTTGGACGCCGGCCTCTGGGAGGGGATAAGTGCGAGTCGGATCATCGCCAGCTTCAGCTGCTCGAGCGCTCAGCCGGTCAATAAAACCTTTTGAAGTGGGCTATTGCTCCTTGCATAAACAATTCCCCTGGGAAGCCAGGCTTCAATCTGGCCAATTCACACCTCCCTTTTGATATGCACTGGGAGAGAGGAAGCGTGCATAGGCAAGTGACTAGACTCAGATGAGGCAAACCATTTGGTTTCTGGACATTTCCACAAACCGCAAAAAGTCACTTTATCAAAAATATATGTCCCCCATCTGCATCTATCATGTGGGGTGCTAAAACCTTCTCTTCTCTAAGACCCCAGCTCAGAATACCTCGCTGGCAGGCAAGACAGGTTAAAATATTCCCCCCCTTTCCCCTCATGTTCCAGACATCACTTACACTCTGACACAGGCAGTTCCAGGCCCATGAGGCAAAGGGAATACACAGATAACGCATTAACTAGCCCACTGGGCTTACACAGTTAACCCCTGATGACCCAGTGTGTGTGTTATGCAAACACTGATTAACCCAGACATTACAATAGGACAGGGAAACAGGGGGAGAATACATTTACACAGGGTATAACAAGGGTAAAATCACATTTCTGGGCCTCAGCCCAGTTAACCCCTTGTCTCCCTGGCGAGGTTAGAGGGGGCCCTTGGGGTGTAACCCCGTTAACCCCGGGCCAAACCCTCCCTACCATCACACCTCCCCTGCTCAAGGGCCCCTGGTACCCCAGTGGCCTCCCCATGGCCCTGGGATACCACTGGCGCTCTTGACGCACTCAATACGTCCTGAGGGATTGGCCTGGCAAAATTGTCCTCCGGCATTGACCAGTACACAGTGGATTGTAAAGTCCAGTTCCTGCAAAGCCGGGCATTCTCCTTTGCCTCCCTCTGCCCCCCACCCAGTGCCTTGGGAACCAAGTCCAGGGTGAAAGGGGCTCCGGTGCACATTTCCCAGAAACTGGCATATCTCTGCACCAACAGGAGACCAGCTATATAGCACAGACCGTCGCTTTCCTGTCAACCAAGTCTGGGACAGGGTTATGGCACTCTTCTGTAGGGACCCTACCTGCCCTGGCTCTGTGCCACCCTGTAGCTGCCCTGCTATACTCCTGACTCTCCTCCCTGGCTGCCTATCTACCCACAGCCTCTCCTTTGGTAAACCAGGGGTTTCTGTCAGAGGGGTCACTCCTGGCCAGTCAGAACAAGGGACCTTCTGCCTACCTAGCCCATCCCTAGCTTCTGCCAGCTGCCTAACAACCCACTGACCTCCTATCTCCCCCTGCTCCATGGTGCCTCCCTGCCTAGCCTCCCCTAGGCCCAGCACCTCAGCCTGCTGCTTACCTCCCTGCAGCCCACCTGCACTCCTCTCCTCCCTGGGCAATCCTACCCCAGACCCTGGAACTACCTGAGTGCACCTACCTCCCTGACCTTGTCTCCCCCTTACCAGGGATGAGCTCAGGGGCACCTCTCCAGATGCAACCGCCTTAGCGCTTGGCTGGCAGGTATCCCTGGGGTGGCACAAGCCTGCCACTGCCCCGGATACCTCCATCCCATAGCCAGGCTGCAACAGGGGGTTGCTGATCTGAGAAAGCAACGGGAAACTCTAGCTGCAAAACCTGCTGCTTTCCCTCCCTGGCTACCACTAGCCCTCCTTCTCTCACTGAGATCTGCTGCGGGCTACCTACCTGCAGCCTCCCCTCACTCCGCTTCTCCCTAGCTAATCCTAGCCTGGACCCTAGGGACACCTGAGTGAGGCCCTCTCCCTGACACTGTCTCCCCATTACCGGGGATGAGCCCAGGGGCATCTCTCCAGATGTAACCGCCTCAGCTCTTGGCTGGCAGGTATCTCTGGGGCGGCGCAAACTGGCCCCTGCCCATGATACCCCCAGCCCATAGCTAGGCTGCAACAGGGGGTTGCTGATCTGAGACACCCCCTGAGGCTTTGCCAGGGTAATGGGGACAACTGGCTGGCTCACTTGCTGCCTTCCCTCCCCGGTTCCCACTGGCCCACCCAACCCTCTCCCAGGCGATCCTACCCTAGAGCTGGGTGCTAACGGGGCTAGCCCCTCTCCCTGAAGCTGTGCCCCCATTACCGGAGGTGAGCTCAGGGTTGCTGGTGCAGATGCACCCACCTTAGCTCCTGGCTGGCAGGTAATCTGGGGGTGGTCTAACTTTGCCACAACCCCTGGTACCTCCAGCCCATAGCAAGGCTGCAACAGTGGGGCTCTTAACTGAGAGTCCCCTTGCTGCTCTGCCCAGGTAATGGGGAAGCCTGGCGGCCCTACAAGCTGCCCTTCCTTCCCCTCCCCTGAGAACTGATGCTGGCTACCTACCTGCAGCCTCCCCTCACTCCGCTTCTCCCTAGCTAATCCTAACCTGGATCCTAGGGACACCTGAGTGAGGCCATCCCCCTGACACTGTCTCCCCATTACCGGGGATGAGCTCAGGGTTGCTGGTGCAGATGCACCCACCTTAGTTCCTGGCTGGCAGGTGATCTGGGGGTGGTCTAACTTTGCCACAACCCCGGATACCTCCAGCCCATAGCAAGGCTGCAACAGTGGGACTCTTAACTGAGGGTCCCCTTGCCGCTCCGCCAAGGTAATGGGGAAATCTGGCTGGCTCACTTGCTGCCTTCCCTCCCCGGTTCCCACTGGCCCACCCAACCCTCTCCCAGGCAATCCTACCCTAGAGCTGAGTGCTAACGGGGCGAGCCCCTCTCCCTGAAGCTGTGCCCCCATTACCGGAGGTGAGCTCAGGGTTGCTGGTGCAGATGCACCCACCTTAGCTCCTGGCTGGCAGGTAATCTGGGGGTGGTCTATCTTTGCCACAACCCCTGGTACCTCCAGCCCATAGCAAGGCTGCAACAGTGGGACTCTTAACTGAGAGTCCCCTTGCCGCTCCGCCAAGGTAATGGGGAAATCTGGCTGGCTCACTTGCTGCCCTTCCTTCCCCTCCCCTGGTACCCCTATCTCCTGCCACCCCCCGGTCACCCCTATAGTGAAACAACAGGGTACAGTCATAGGGAACAATAAGTCAGGGTCAGTCTGCGACTTGGTCTGGCTTACCTTGCTGGTCCCCGCAGAGACCGCCGCCTTCGTTGGTCCCAATTGCAGGGGGACTGGAGCGGCCGCCGCCGGCCCCATCTGGGCTGGGCAGCACCGGGCCACTGCCGCAGCAGTGCCCGGGTTGGGTACAGGTAAAACGGTGCAGGACAAGGGTCCCAGGTCTTTGTGGAGGAACTCAGCTCCCTGCAAACTTGGTAAAATAACCCCCTCCCGCAAACCCTGTCCCTCCTCCCAAATAAAACTGCCGCCGGCAGGATGCCGGAGTGGCGGCTTTTCCTCTCCCGCCGCCGCTGGTTCTCCGCCGGGATCAGGTGGATGGCCGCTGCTCTCTCAGCCTGTTCTGATGCCGCCGTGCTCTCTCAGTTGCCTGGAGTTGCTGACTGCCGACCTGCATAGGTTCTGATGCCTCCAGGGCCAGGAGAGGAGTAGTGGGTGAGCTGTGAGAAACAACAGAGGGGAAGAACGGGAACAGTGTCTCTCGTGACATCGCTCCTGCGTACGCTGATCCATGCATACGCTCAGGGTGATGAGTTCCTCCAGGGACGTAGGCCGGCATGATTAGCCAGATCGTCCTTCAACGTATCTGAGAGTCCGTGCCAGTACGCAGCGGTGAGGGCCTCATCATTCCATTGTACTTCGGCGGCCAGCGTACGAAACAAGATGGCGTATTTGGCAGCTGATCTTCGGCCCTGAGAAATATGAAACAGGGAGAAGGTGGCTGTCTCGCGCCGTGCGGGGGTATGAAACACAAGTTGAAATTCACGTCTGAATAAAGGATAATCTTGCGTTATTTCGCATTTACGCTCCCATAGGGGAGAGGCCCAGGCAAGAGCGACTCCGGTGAGCAGAGCGTATATTTAAGCAATTTTAGCACAGCCAGTAGGAAACAGGGAGGGAGACATTTCAAACTGCACCTCACATTATTTTAAGAAACCGCGGCAGGTGCGCGGGGTCCCCATCATAGCAATTCGGAGAGGGGATCCGTGGACCAGGGCTGGCGTAGGTAGTAGCCATTGATGGCGCAGAAGCCGTGGAACCCTCCTGATGGGAGAAGGTGGCCAATTGCTGGGAGACAGTGGACAGCTGATCGCTAATAAAATGTAAGGCCTCTATGGTAATACTTGTACCCACCTCAGGGGGGTCTTCGTTTGTTGGTCTCTGCATAATGTCACGCCTGAATGCCCACAGACCTGGCTAGACCCCAGTACTGAGGTGGGAACGGTATGATACCTAACACCTAGAGCAGTGGGAGCAAGCCCGGAGTGTGGTATGGCATTGCTGGGCCTGTTGGAAGAGTTGTTAGTTATACTTGCAACACTTGGGGATGTCCGTAGGAGTAGTCATGTCCGTGTGCCAATGTCCAGGAGTCCAGAGGTTAGAATCGTCAGAGTGTAAGCCAGGTCCTAGGAAGCCAGAGGTATGCGAAGTAGTATGCGTAGCAGGGTTCAAGGGATACCAGAGAGCAGAGTAGTCCAGGACAAGCAGGGGTCAAAGCCAGGGAAATCCAAGATAACACAGGAGCAGGAAACAACAGGAACACAGAGGGAGCACAGCATAGGTCAGGTACACACAGGGAAACAGGAACTATGCAGAGCAAGGAAGAAGTGGACAGACAGGGGTTATAAAGGAGGGCATACCAATAGGAGAGAGGGGAGGAGTATATAGAGAAGTGGGAGACGACAGGGGAATGGCCTGGAGGGCTTGGTAGGCGGAGACATGGGGAACAGGATAAGAAGAGCATGTGCGCACACCCTCTGTAAACTGGGGATGCGGGCGCACAGGTTGCAACACAGAGAGGTACCGCACGGAGCAAGGGAAGGACGCAAGAGGAGCACGAAGCCCAGAGAAGGGGAACGAGCGTGTGACCTGCGACCGCGAGATGGCATGGAGAGGCAGGGAGGAGGGAGCAGGTGGATCAGGGAGACCAGCGGAGGAGCGTGTGCGCATGCCCATCATGGGCTGAGGGAGCGCACGCACCGGTCGCGTCACCAGGTGCACGGAACGGCGCGCCGCGGGCACCACGGAGGGAGGAGGCAACAGGACGGGTGCCACCACGGGGGAAGGTAATGCGGGCACCGCG
Organism: Ascaphus truei; assembly: GCA_036426205.1. Lineage (NCBI taxonomy): Eukaryota > Metazoa > Chordata > Amphibia > Anura > Ascaphidae > Ascaphus > Ascaphus truei. The sequence continues at coordinate 13,242 of WSYH01006770.1, forward strand.
GGAGAGAGGGAGCGGGGAGGATCATAGGAGGGACTGAGGGACCTCGTGGGTATGCGACACCTGCGGGGAATGCGCTACGGCAAAGGGAGAGAGGTGAAAGGCAAAGGAGAGGAGTGAGAAGGAATAGAAGGGGCAACAGGAGATGGGAGAGAGGGACAAGGAGGGGAAGGAATATCCTGAGTCGTCACAATAACCAACCTAGTGGATATGTGTGCCGCATTATATCTAACCTCTGCAGGGGTTTGAGGGTTAGCCAGTGGGTTTAAGAGCCATGGTCTGATCCAGTATCCTAAATCACCTATAATATACCAAAACATAAATATTTACCTCCAGCCCATAGCAAGGCTGCAACAGTGGGACTCTTAACTGAGGGTCCCCTTGCCGCTCCGCCAAGGTAATGGGGAAATCTGGCTGGCTCACTTGCTGCCCTTCCTTCCCCTCCCCTGGTACCCCTATCTCCTGCCACCCCCCGGTCACCCCTATAGTGAAACAACAGGGTACAGTCATAGGAAAAAATAAGTCAGGGTCAGTCTGCGACTTGGTCTGGCTTACCTTGCTGGTCCCCGCAGAGACCGCCGCCTTCGTTGGTCCCAATTGCAGGGGGACTGGAGCGGCCGCCGCCGGCCCCATCTGGGCTGGGCAGCACCGGGCCCCTGCCGCAACAGCGCCCGGGTTGGGTACAGGTAAAACGGTGCAGGACAAGGGTCCCAGGTCTTTGTGGAGGAACACAGCTCCATGCAAACTTGGTAAAATAACCCCCTCCCGCAAACCCTGTCCCTCCCCCCAAATAAAACTGCCGCCGGCAGGATGCCGGAGTGGCGGTTTTTCCTCTGCCGCCGCCGCTGGTTCTCCGCCGGGATCAGGTGGGTGGCCGCTGCTCTCCGCCACTGTTGCTGATGCAGCCCGTCCAGGTTCTCCAGGAGACGTCCCGAGGAGGGTTGTCGCCCCGGCTGGGCGGGAGCCATCAGAGGATGCCGCTAACTGGGTCATCTTTTCCGCAGCTCGTGAGCGTTGGCCCTGAGGGGCTTCTTCGCCTGACCGCGCACGGTCAGGGCACTGGGCATTATTGTGGCCCATTGGTTGGCAGTGCCGCAGCAGCTGCCGGTGCTTCTCCGCCACCGGTGGACTAACCCCAGCAAGGGGCAACGGAGTCCAGAGCGGAGTTGCCTGAGCGCCGGGCTCATTCCAGAGCTTCTCCGCCGCCGGTGGACTAACCCCAGCAAGGGGCAACGGAGTCCAGAGCGGAGAGGCTTGAGCGCCGGGCTCTGGGAGGGGATAAGTGGGTCGGATTATCGCCAGCTTCAGCTGCTCGAGCCGCTCTGCTGGGGACATCTCTCCCTGCGCAAACATCAGGGCCAGCAATTCTGGGTAAAATGGACTGGCCGCCGCAACGGCCAATACCTCTCCTGGTGCAAGACCACCCGCTCCCTCCACAAGTCTCTGCCGTCCCGGAGCTGGGTCCCTTCCCTGCTCTCCGGGCGGTGTGATGGTTACAGCAGCTGCAGCTGTGGATCTTTGCTCAGCCTGCCGGGTTTCATGCTCACCGATTGCTGTCTCTCTCTCAGCCTTGCTGGCTGCTGCTCCCCGCGCCGACTTGATGCACTCCTCTGGTCTCAGTGCCCGGCTCCAGTCAGATGGATGGCCGGCACTTTGGTTCTGGAGGAAATGCTTCTCACAAGTAGGGGAACAGTGAGGAGGTGCCATATCTTGTGTTATATGTTGTACACTGTGTGTTCAATATCTTTAGTCCCAGGAACTTGCAATTACCATCAAGCTCCCACTGGATCACAGTACCCCGCAGAATACTGTAATCCAGGTCCAGTTCGATCCCGCCGCTGCCACCAGTTAATTACAAGCCTGTCACGAGAGCTTGCGACAGGCTGTAATTGTACACCAAAAACTATATATATAAATATATATATATACCTGGGTTTGAACTGGGACGAGACTTAAGATATGATAAATATAATTTATTCCTTGATAAAGGTGAACACAACAGATTATACAATAACAGGCAAAATATAGACACTTACGTAAAAGATGAAAATAATGAAAACAGTCCCATCTGAACTGGCAGTTTCATCCAGCAATCAGGAAATCATTCAGCAAACGAAGACAAAGGATATATGGGTGGACAGCAGTTTATAAACCGTTTGTCCCTCTATCTGTAACCTTAGGTGCCGAGACGGCTACCAAATGTCCCTTGGAAGCTTTTGAAGCTCATTTTGGGACTTCCAGCTTGGGGTAGCCCCCCCATCAACAAACCCTTTGAAGCAGGGTGGACAGTGTGAAAAGTTCCACTTCCTCTGGTTAATTCCTTTTGTCCGTTGGGCCAAGCATAAGCAATTTGCCCAATAGTCTTTGATGATCCGGTTTGTAAATTCTAGCCTTTCCTGCTCATCACCCCAGGGGTTCCTCAGACTCAACCAAAATTTCATATTTACTGCAAATCATTGCATAACTTCCGTTCCGTTATACACACAGTCAGGTGAGATATATTACTGCATTCTGGGACACCTGACGCTCGTAGAGAGACCCATCATTACATTGTAATATGAACATTAATAGAGGTATTAATATCTGGCATTTAGCAGCAGTTACATATTCAATGTTTAGACTTCCCAAGATCGGCTTACTCTCGCCAATACACTTATGTAATTCTTAGCCGGTTCAGCCAAGGACATCTCATAGTATTCTTATATTTAATAAAGTTACTCACTTTTGATATCCTGTTGGGGAATAACTTTTGCTGGAAGGTGTGAATAACAAACCCTTCCCTTCCTTTTGCCTGCTTCCCGCATAAACAATTCCCCTGGGAAGCCAGGCTCAAATCTAGCAGGATATCCTATTTAGCATCCTACTGGCCACGTCAATAAACCTTTTGAAGTGGGCTTTTGCTTTTCGCATAACCAATTAGGTCAGTTACCTATTGATCAGGGCGATGTATCACACCTCTCTGTTGATATACACTTCCAGTGAATACTCATATGAGGCACCATTTGGCTCCTCATGCATTACAAAGACAGGCATTCTGCCTGTACATTAGCACACCATTAGCATTCTGCCTGTGTATTTCAAAAACTGCAAAAAGTCACTTTATCCAAAATATATGTCCCTCTTATGACAAAGTTATATTTTTAATATGTGTGTACTTGGGGGGTGACCCGGAGGCTGTACCCCAAGGCTCAGAATACCTTGCTGGCAGGCAAGACAGGTTAAAATATTCTCCTCATGTTCCAGACATCCCTGTCCTGCAGCTATTCCTCATAAGAGGCCACCCATACAAGGCAATCCACTTACACGCTGACACAGGCAGTTGCAGGCCCATGAGGCAAAGGGAATACACAGATAACGCATTAACTAGCCCACTGGGCTTACACAATTAACCCCTGATGACCCAGTGTGTGTGTTATGCAGGTACTGATTAACCCAGACATTACAATGGAACAGGGAAGAATACATTCACAGGTTATAACAAGGGTAAAATCACATTTCTGGGCCTCAGCCCAGTTAACCCCTTGTCTCCCTGGCAACGTTAGAGGGGGGCCCTTGGGGGGTAACCCCGTTAACCCCGGGCCAAACCCTCCCTACCGCCACACCTAGAAATAGAAACAGGCAGGCACAGACAAAACTGGAAGCCCCGGGAGATGAGACTGTGCCAAAGATGTGAGCTAGGTGAGGTAGACGATGAAACTCACTTCCTGTTGCGTTGCACACAATACTCTGAAGTGAGGAGTGCCCACCTAGAGAAACTCACTGCTGTTATCCAGAACTTTAATAATACAGAAGAGAACCAAAAAATAGCGATCCTCCTGGGAGAAGATGAAACCACAGCAGAACTAGCTGCACACTATATCAGCACCTGCCACAAGCTGAGAGACGTACATTAACCCCCACACCCCTGTGTGAAACTGTTACCCATATACCCTGCAATCATTATACCTTATCCCTAGTATTCGTGTAATTATTGTCCCCCACTGCCTATTATTCACACTTTGGCAATACTGAAATGCTCTTTCGTCATGCCAATAAAGCTGATTTGATTTGATTGGATTTGAGTGAGGTCTGACGGACGAGGGAGGGCGGGAGCAGAGAGGAGAGAGATAGAAGAGAGAGAGAGAGGAGAGTGAGGTGAGGAGAGAGAGAGTGAGGTCTGAGGGATAGAGAGAGAGGTGTGAGGTGAGGGAGCAGAGGAGAGAGAGAGGAGAGAGTGAGGTCTGAGGGAGAGAGGGAGAGGTCTGGGGGAGAGAGTTGGTAGGTCTGAGAGGGAAGAGAGTGAGGTTGAGGAGAGAGTGAGGTCTAAGGAGGAGAGTGAGGTCTGGAGAGAGAGAGTGAGGTCTGAGGAGATGAGGTGAGGTCTGAGAGAGACGAGAGAGAGAGGACGAGACGAGAGAGGAGTGAGGTCAGAGAGAGAGAGTAGGTCTGCAGGGAGGAGAGAGAGATGAGGAGGAGAGAGAGCGATGAGAGATGAGGAAAGCACAGCCTGAGGATCGAGAGGGAGTCCGAGGAGTGGTTTCTGAGAGAGAGAGAGAGTGAGGTCTGAGGGAGAGAGAGAGAGTGAGAGAGAGAGAGTGAGGTCTGAGGGAGAGAGTGAGGTATGAGGGAGAGAGTGAGGTCTGAGGGAGAGAGTGAGGTCTGAGAGAGAGAGTGAGGTCTGAGAGAGAAAGTGAGGTCTGAGAGAGAGAGTGAGGTCTGAGAGAGAGAGAGTGAGGTCTGAGAGAGAGAGTGAGGTCTGAGAGAGAGAGTGAGGTCTGAGAGAGAGAGTGAGGTCTGAGAGAGAGTGAGGTCTGAGAGTGTGAGGTCTGAGAGTGTGAGGTCTGAGAGAGAGAGGTCTGAGAGAGTGAGGTCAGAGAGTGTGAGGTCTGAGAGAGAGAGGTCAGAGAGTGAGATCTGAGAGATAGAGTGAGTGTGTGAGAGAGAGTGAGAGTGTGTGAGAGAGAGTGAGAGTGTGTGAGAGTATCTGAGAGAGACACCAACTGTGCACTGCAACTGTTAGGTATGTATATACACCTTTGTTTTTACTTTGGGCGCCGCGGAAAAATCCTGATCGCCTTGGGGAGCCTTGAACCGAAAAAGTTTGGGAACCACTGCATTAAACCATATAACTTAATCCTAACTACCTTCAGCGTCTACCCCTAATCGCACATCTCATACTACGTTTACCACGCATATGGAGGTAGTTATTCCCTTCCTATGGTAAAGTATATACCGCCCCCCCTGAATCTTACAGGTACTTGGTCTTATCGATTTCCGGAAGTAGGATGACCAGATACTTATCAATATAGTTACCTATATTATCTCTCGCATGAAAGTCAAACTTCAGCATATCATATTGATGGACTCCAAACCCTTGTATACTGCGTTATTGGTTAAGGTGTTAATAAGTCTCTCGGCAGCAGCTGGGATTGTAGTAAATCCTCTAACGCTAGGCATCTAATGCTGATACCTAAGTACCTCGTGAATGGGTGTATCGCACTTTATGACAGAATTTAAATAATAGATGGAACCTCCCAGGGATCAGCGACCGCCTCTACATCCATATCTATCTCATCCAAGGGGTAGTCAGATCGCAGAGGCAGACTCCATCCATTTTTATTCCCCATCCCTCTCATCTCTCCTCCCCACCCCCTCGCTCAACTACTATTAGGGATCGTGTCCTGAAACCTGGCCTGCCCCCCGCGGAGACCGGCAGGTGTCTTTCTGCTGCCAACCATTGCTCTCCGGGTTCTCGGGGAGGTTCTCTGCATCAGGGTTGCTCCGTGGCCATCTTGGGTCTCGGCCGCGTCATCTTCCTACACCGTCGCGTCGGAATCCCTCTGCGCAGGCGTCCCGGGCCAAGTCTCGCGATGAGACGATGGGAGACGACGGGAACTAGGGACGTCACAGCATCAGCCCGCGAAGAACAGAGTCGCTCCCGCGCGCCTCTGGGAGGGAGCAGGACAAGATGGCAGAGTCTCGAAAATCATGAGTAGAGCTGTGGACGGGGCAGGGTCTCATGTCCCTCAACAAGGGGCTGTTGAGGGCTGTCAAATGGGTACAGTCTGTGTTGGAGGTTCTTGATGGTCCGGATACTCCGTTTAGTAGGGGATGTTGCGATGGGCCTGCAGATTGGAGGGTAGTTTATGCAGAGCTCAGTGTCTCCTCCTCGGGTCTTGCTTCTGGTCGTGTGCCCCCTACAGTGCACCATGAGGGTGCAGGGGCACCATCTTTAGCCACCACAAGGTGAGGGGGACTTTGTGGGGATCCAAGAACCCTCCGGAGGAATCCCTCTCCATCCTCTGTATTTTTAAGTGTATGAGCGACACCATTTTTCATGACCAGGATTGCACACGGGAATAACCAGCGATAGCGCATCTCCTTATCATGTAGAGCCCTGGTGATGGGAGCCATTGCTCTCCTCTTTGCCAAGGTGGCGGGGGACAGGTCCTGGAACACCTGAAATGTAATATGTTCATACTCCACCACCTTCATCTCCCTTGCAATTCGGCAGGTCTCTTCCTTTGTGCGGTAACAATGGAATCTCAACACAATGTCTCTAGGGGGATCCCCTTGCTGGGGTCTTCCCCGCAGTGCACGGTGGCACCTGTACAGTACCAGGTCCCTTTCTGGCATGTCCAGGAAGATATGTTCTAACCACTTTGTGGTAAAGTCCTCAGGGTCCGTGACAGATTCTCGCAAACGAATGTTGCAGCGACGGTCCCAGTTCTCAGCATCCTCGACCTAATCCTCTAAAGATCTGACTTCTCTTTTAGGGTGGCCATTTGTGCTTGTGTTTGGGACAGGGCACTGGCACTCATCTGTCTTAGATTCCAAGGTGTCTGTGCGCTCTCCCAGAGCATCCACATCTTTTCTCAGCGCCCAGAGTACTGATTTGAAATTTTTTTTCATCGTGGAGCAGAACTCCTTCATATCTTTGCGGCGCATTACCGCCATTGTTATGGATTACAGGTATCTTATGGCATATAACGCATAATCATCAATATCTTCATCGGGGGCATCCATTTCAGGGTCCGCTGCTGATGGTTGCCCAGGGGACTCGGGTGCACCGGCCTTAGCTTTTTCTGCGCTGTGTCTTGGTTGAAGCCATCTCTGATGGTTTAGGCCCGATTTACTGGCTTTGGTTTTGAAAACAATCGCGTTTTTGCTCCGGTTTATTTAATTAAATACGCCGGGGGAATGGAGCTCACACTCTAAGCCTCCATTCTCCTTCCCGTCACGCATGCGCCTCTAGCTCCCTTTTTAAATATAGGCACCACATCTGCTTTACGCCAATCTTGTGGTACTGAGCCTGTGGAAATGGAGTCCTTGAATATTAAATATAATGGTTTGGCTATTACTGAGCTTAACTCATTGAGAACTCTTGGATGTATGCCATCGGGGCCAGGTGCCTTATTAACATTAATTTTTTCAAGTCGCTTATGAACTTCTTCCTCAGTTAACCAATTGTTCATTAATATGGAGGTTGTGGCTTCCTCCTGTGGCGCTACTATTGAACTTGATTCTTCCCTGGTAAACACAGAGGCAAAGAATGTGTTTAATACCTCAGCTTTTTCCTTATCACCAATAAACTGCCTACCCATCTCACACTGAAAGGGTCCTAAATTTTCTTTTCCCATTTTTTTGTTATTAAGGTACTTTAAGAACTTTTTAGGGTTGACCTTACTTTCTATTGCAATCCTTTTTTTATTATCCACTTTTGCTAATTTGATTGCCCTTTTGCAATTTTTGTTACATACCTTATAATTCTGATACAATGTCTCTGTCACTTCTGACTTAAAGAATCTCTTAGCCTTCCTCTTCTTGTCCATTTCCTCTCCTACCTGTTTATTTAGCCACATTGGTTTTGACTTATTTCTTTTATACTTTATTTATTTATTTATAAAATGTTTTACCAGGAAGTAATACATTGAGTTACCTCTCGTATTCAAGAATGTCCTGGACATAGTTAATATGACAAATAATACATGGTTACAAATACAAGTACATAAATGAACAGGGTATACATTATATACAATACATTGCATGCACAGTTAGAGAAGATGTATATTATAGGCTTATGTAACAGTTACAGACCAGATTAAAATGTGAGACAGCCTTAGTTTTGAAAGAACTTAAACTGGTGGTGGATGTGAGAGTCTCCGGTAGATTGTTCCAGTTTTGGGGTGCACGGTAAGAGAAGGAGGAGCGGCCGGATACTGTGTTGAGCCTTGGGACCATGAACAGTCTTTATGAGTCAGATCTCAGATGATAAGTGCTGCATGTGGTAGTGGTGAGGAGCTTGTTCAGATAGGTGGGTAGCTTGCCCAGAAAGTATTTGAAGGCAAGACAGGAAAGGCGAACTTTGCGCCTAGACTCGAGTGATGACCAATCTGGTTCTTTGAGCATTTCGCAGTGATGTATGTTGTAGTTGCATTGGAGAACAAAATGACACATTGAATTGTAGAGGGTGTCAAGTTTGTCAAGGTGGGTTTGGGGTGCCGAGCCATATACTAAGTCTCCATAGTTGATAATTGGCATTAGCATCTGCTGGGCAATATGCTTTCTGACCAGCAGGCTTAGGGAGGATTTGTACACCTAGTTTGGCATAGGTTTTGGATGTCAGGGCATCAATGTGCATTCCGAATGTTAAGTGGGAGTCAAACCATATGCCCAGGTATTTAAAACTAGTAACAGGAGTTAGGGTGGTGTTAGCGTTGGTTCTGATCTGGAGCTCAGTCACTGGAAGCTTTAAAAATGTAGTCTTGGTCCCAAATACCATTGTTACAGTCTTGTCAGTGTTTAAAAACAGTTTGTTTCGGGAAATTCCGTTTTCGAGTCCCAAAAAGTCAGACTGAAGTACGTGTTAAAGGTCGGAGAAGCTATGGCTGTGTGCATATAAGATTGTGTCATCTGCATACATGTGTATTGAAGCTTCCTTACAAGCTGTGGGAAGATCATTGATGAACACTGAGAAGAGTAGGGGCCCCAGAACAGAGTCTTGCGGGACGCCACAGGTGATATCCAGTGGATTGGAGTTAGAGCCTGAGATGGACACATGTTGGGATCTACCTGATAGGTAGGACTGAAACCAGTTTTAAGCATGCTTCCCTATTCCAGAGCTCTGGTGTTTGTTAAGCAGGATAGCATGATCAACAGTATCAAAAGCCTTTGCAAAATCTAGGAATATTGCAAAAGTGAGTTGACCACGTTCCATTCCACACAGGATTTCATTGCAAACTTTAAGCAGGATAGTTATGGTAGAGTGTTTGGGGCGAAAGCCAGATTGGAATTGGCTAGAGAAATTTGTCTTGGTATAGTAATCGCTTAGTTGGGAGTGGGCACATTTTTCCATGACTTTGGATAGGACTTGGGAGAAAGGGAGATTGGCATGTAGTTTGAGACAGTGTTTTTGTCCCCACTTTTGAAGATTGGGACAACTCTAGCAGTTTTCTTATTACCCAAGGGTATATACTGACAAGTGTGTTTTTCTAACAATCTTTTAAAGACTGACCATTTATCTTCTACATTTTTCCCTGCAAAAACATCATCCCAGTGTATTACTTGTAGATTAGACCTCAGTTTATTAAAATCTGCCTTTCTAAAGTTTAAGGTCTTTGTTGAACCCAAGTAATCTGTTTTTTGATAATTTATTTCAAATGAGACCATGTTATGATCACTGTTACCCAAATGTTCCAGGACTTGAATATTTGTTATTACTTATACATTGTTTGATATGACCAAATCCAGAACTGCCCCTCAACTGGTTGGTTCCTCAATAATTTGAGTCATATAATTGTCTTTAATCACCCTCAAAAACCTGTTTCCTTTTGTTGTAATGCTAATCTCATTGCCCCAGTCTGTCTGGATAATTAAAATCCCCCATTATGCAAACATGACCCAGTTTTGATGCCTTCTCCATTTGCAAAAGTATTTTAGCTTCCTCAATCTCACAGATATTTGGTGGTTTATAGCATATTCCCACAAACATTTTCTTTATACTTTTATCTACACTGCTAATTTCTATCCACAAAGTCTCTACATTTTCATCATTCCCTTCATAATCATCATCCCTTATAATAGGTTTTAGATCCGGTTTAACATATAAACATACTCCACCTCCCCTTCTATTTGTTCGATCCTTCCCGAAAAAGGGAATAAACCTCTAAATTAACTGGTTTCAACTCTGGGATCTTGCTGCAGTGGCAATTTGCTTGGGCCTTCTGTCCGGAAGAAGCCTTCCTAAGGTTTTCCTGAATCCTGGTCCAAGAGGACTTTAGGGCTTGAATCTGGTTGTCCGCTGCCAGGACTCCTGAAGAAGAGGAAATGATGGTTAAATGTGCAGAGTGGAATCCGTAGTTCACGTAGAAGGGGGACTCTTGGGTAGATTCGTTTCGTGAGGAGTTGTGAGCAAACTCAGCCCAGGGAAGGAGCTCTGACCAATTGTCTTGGGCGTCAGTGATAAAGCAGCGAAGATACTGTTCTAAAGACTGGTTGGTCCTATCTGTTTGGCCATTGGTCTGAGGGTGGTACCCAGACGAAAAGTGTAGGGCTATACCCAACCTTTTAGAGAAAGCCCCCCCAGAACTTGGAGACGAACTGGGATCCCCGGTCAGAGTCGATGGTCAAGGGGATTCCGTGGAGGCAAAAGACCTCTTTAGCAAAGATGTCCACCTAAGTTGAAGAATTCGGTAGTCCATTGAGTGGAACAAAATGTGCCTGCTTAGAGAAGCGATCAATATTCACCAGGATGGTGTTCATGCCCTTGGAGATGGGCAGCTCCACAATGAAGTCCATAGATATATGGTTCCAGAGATGATCAGGGATGGGAAGGGGGCGGAGGAGCCCCTGGGGCTTACTGCAAGGGACCTTGTTCTGGGCGCATGTATTGCATGCTTTGATGAATTCGTTGATGTCTCCTCGCATGTTAGGCCACCAGAAGGTCCGTGTAATAAGATCAGTGGTTCTTGTGGTGCCCGGATGTCCCGCACTCTTGGATGAGTGCCCCCCACTCCAGAATTTTCCTGCGGTAGGATGGTGCTGCGTAGAGGCAACCGTCAGGGACCTCCAGACCTTCTGGAATGTTGGATTGGTCCAGAAGGATGTTGTCAAGTACATCGAATGTATTGGCGGATATGATGTATTTGTAAGGGAGGATGGTTTCTGTTCTGGTGTTGTCTTGTCCTTGACTAAGAATTGACGAGAGACAGCTTCTGCTTTCAAGTTTTTGGACCCTGGTATGAAAGAGATGATGTAATTGAAAAAAAGAGGGACCAGCGTGCTTGACGAGCTCACAGGCGTTGGACACTTTCCAAATACAAGAGATTTTTATGGTCCGTTAGTATTGTGATGAGACTCTCCGTACCTTCCAACAGATGTCTCCACTCCTCCAGAGCAAGTTTGATCGCCAACAGTTCCCTGTTGCTCACATCGTAGTTTTGTTGTGCAGAGGAATTTTTTTTAGAGAAGAATGCACAAGGTAAGAAAGTCAAACCGCGCTCTTGCTTCCTAACAGGATCTCGTAGTGGATCAACTCTTCCCTCTTGCAGCTGATGTGATGTGAAGGCACCCCTCCTCCACAGGTCCCGTCGCAGGATGGCTCCAAACGCGGGCAACAGCAGGGAATGAAACACAAAAGCGCACCGAGGGTCAAGATTTAATTAAAACATGTTAGTAGTAGTAACAATAAAAACTTACATATAAGGGTAAGTACATCCAGTATTAAGGTGCAGAGGAAACAGTCCTGGTGGTGTCCTGGGCATATAGAGATGGTGCAGAGGCTTACAAGGTAGACCCACGTGCTGGGGCTGCCTGGCTCAGCACCATATAGTTCTTACTTCCGGGTTGCAGCTTCTCGCAGGACCCGTGAATAGTAGCCCGCCTCAAATGCCGGTTTCCCAGAGAAACTCACTCCGGCGTGCCGAAGGGTCTCTGGTTGTTGATGGGACAGCTGGGGGTAGGTACACCTGTGGGCTGACTTCTAGCTGCACTGTAGGGCTTTCGCAACGCGTTTCACACAGTGTTGTGCTTCATCAGGCAATATTTTGGACACCTACGTGGGGGCCTTTTAAACAGTAATACTGGGTTCCCAATAGGGTAGAGAATTAGCCAATAGGAGTACATGCATAATAAATGCGATGCACTAACGAGGCTTAAAAGGTATTGTGAATGCAAACGGTATGCATTGAACCTTATATTAATAAAAACAAATAAATTTCATCAGCAATATATTAATAATTAAATAAAAGACACTGCAAAAAGCCACCCATGTAGGTAATAACCCATAATTGATCATGTAAAGGTATTACAGGATCACACTTGAATCACAAAGATACATGCAATAAATACATAAAAACACATTGTAAATGGGGGATAGAAAGGAAGGGAAAGAGGTGAAGGGTTTAAATAGATAGAGTGAAACAGATAAATGAGAGGAGAGAAAGAAGGATAATATAAAAAGAAAAAAGAGAGGGGGCGGGAAAGGGAGAGAAGGGTGAGATAAACTAGCAGGGGAAAAAAAAAGGTGAAGAAGAGGTAGAAAGAAAACAAAAGAAAAAGAAAGAGAGGAAAAAAGAAATGAAAAAGGGAGAAAGAAAAGGGGGGGCGGGGAAGGGGAGGGGTGGGAGGGGAAGGGGAGGAAGTAGTGAGGTGGGGGGGGAAGTCCCAGGGGTGTAGGGATTAAGAACTAAAAATGGATCTCAATAATTTTAATAATGGATACAAAATCTCATTAGTCTTAATGCAACAACTAATATCTGTTTATCTCAAAAAGGGTGTCAGTTCGATATAATCATTGAGACCTCCTGGGTATTTGGACTGTAGGGTAAAGATCCAAAATTGCTCACGTTTGGCAAGTTGTAGATCTCTATCTCCTGCCCTCACATTGCTTTTTATTATCTCAATACCCATATATTGTACACCCACTGTGCTACAGTTGTGTACTTCTTTAAAGTGAGTCAAAAGATGAGTTAGAGGTTTGGAGGTCCCTTCTAGTTTAGGGATATTAGTTATGTTGCGTAAATGCTCCATAATGCGTAGTTTCAAATTTCGCTTTGTCCTGCCCACGTACTGCAGTCCGCAGCTACACTGCAGAATGTACACCACATACTTTGACAGACAATCAATAAAACTCGAAATTTTGAAAATGGTCCCTGTAACGTGGGATTTAAAGGTCTTACAGGTTAGCATTTTTGGGCAAATCTTGCACCTAGCGCATTTATGATTTCCCACGACTCCCAGTTGGTCCCTTAGATCTTTCTTGGGTTCTTTGTCTGTTCCAGTTAATAGACTAGGGGCAAGGATGGTTTTTAAAGTTTGTGCTTTTTTAAAAACAACGGGTGGTTTCGGGGCAAGGAATTTATTTAAAATTGGATCCATATGTAAAATGTGCCAATGTTTGGTCAAAATATTTTTTATGGAGTTATGGGAAGAATTAAATTGTGTCACAAAATATGGTGTCTCTTGTTTGTCTTTTTTATGGTTGACAGGGGGGGAATCGAGTGTGTGAATGTTATCGACTTCTAAGTCAATGTTTTTACATCCTATGGTTTTGGCATGAATTTGTTTACTCTTTTTCTTTTTTAGTAGTAATGAATCCCTATTTTTATTCAGTGCTTTAAGGTAGGATTCGGATATTAATTCCTCCTGATAGCCCTTGTGTCTAAAGCGTTTAATCAGTATTTGTGACTGTTCCATATAGCTATCAACAGTTGCACAATTCCTCCTGATGCGGAGAAATTGGCTATACGGAATATTGTCAATGCACTTCTTTTGATGTCCGCTTTTGGGATGCAAATAGGAATTTACATTAGTGTCTTTAAAGAAAGTTTGGGTAAGAAGAGTCTCCCTTAATGGAGATTGATAGGTCCAGGAAGGTAGTATTGTCCTTTTGGACATTGCTAGTAAAGGTGAGATTAAAGTTGTTGTATTTTATTCTATCAACAAAGTTTTTAAATGACGTCTCATCGCCATCCCAGACAACTAGTATATCATCAATGTATCTCCTCCAGAGTTTTAATTCGTAGTGGCCATTACGGGTGTTGAAGGCGGTCTTCCATTCATCACCCTCCCGGATGCGAATAAGATTATACACCCCGCGAAGGTCAAGCTTGGAGAACAGGTGAGCACCTTGAAGTTTGTCGATGAGTTCAGAGATGAGTGGAAGTGGGTAACGGTTCTTCACCATAATGCGGTTCAGTCCCCGGTAGTCTATACACGGTCTGAGAGTACTGTCCTTTTTCTTAACGAAAAAGAATCCAGCCCCCGTGGGCGAATTGGAGTGCTGTATAAAGCTCCACTTCAAGTTCTCGCGGTTATTTCGTACATGGCTTCCGTCTCAGGTAGAGAGAGGGGGTAGGATTTGGGAAATATGTATCCAGGTACCAAGTTTATCGGACAATCGTATGATCTGTGAGGGGGTTGTAGTTCGGATTGAGTTTTGCTGAAGACATCCAGAAAATCAGCATACGGGACGGGTAAATCTTCCTTAGGGTTGGATGTATTAGCCAGCAGTTGAGGCGGAAGTACAGCTGTGGAGATGACTCCTCTGACCTTGACCTCCAGGGATGTCCAGTTGATGTGAGGATTGTGCTTCTGCAACCAAGGTAAGCCAAGGGTGACTGGTGTTCCAGGAGCATGGATTACATCAAAGTCCAAGGAAATGTATGCCGGGGTGAGCGGACGGCCGTCGATCCCGACTAAGGCAACGGGAGACTTATTCCTAATGAGCGGAATCTGGTTCTGTTCAGAGAAGGTTTGGTCCGTGAAATTTTCTCCCGCGCCAGAATCGATAAATAAGTGGAGGTGTGGAAGGTAGGACCTGAGAGGGAGACGGGTATGGTCAACTTTTTGGGAAGTTCCTTCCTGGTGTGATGTTCAGGGGATTCCTTCCCCTCCATGTGTCCCAGACGCCCGGCTCTTGCCTACCTCTTCTGTTCCTTCCCTGCCTTCCCCTGCTATTCTCCCTTCCTCCACCCGCAGCTGTCCCTCTTCGGCAGCCTCTGACGTCATCCCGGCGTCAGACGCGCTCCCCGCAAAACACGTGCACCGCTCGGTCTCCGTTCCCCGCTGCGGTGTCCCCTGCTCTCGGCCTCCCTCGGTCCCTGCTACAGTCCCCTTACCTCCTGTGGCCTCTCCTTCTGTCTGTCCTCCATCCTCGGTGGATACTACCACGGCGCGGCGCTCCGTGCGCCTCGTGACGCAGCCTGTGCGCGCGCACTCTAACTTTACAGATGGCGCGCGCACACGCTCCTCTTGAAGGCTCTCTCAGACTCCTGGCTCCTCCTCCCATGCTCTCTCCCTCACTGGCTCACCTGTCTCCTCCTCTTCTCCTCCTCACCTATCCCTGCTGTCTCCCACTTCACCCTCTGCTCCTCCTCTCTCTCCTATTGGTGTTCCCTCCTTTATAACCCCTGTCTGTCCTTTCTCTCATTGCTCTGCATAGTTCTTTGTAGCCTCTGTGTGTGCAGTCCTATGCTTGGCTCTCCTCTGTTTTCCAGCTTTGTTCCTGCTCCTGCTTACCCCTGGATTTCCCTGGATTGACCTCTGCTCGTACTGGATTTCTCTGCTCGCTATTGCCCTTGAACCCTGCTAACGGACACGACTTTGCTGACTTCTGTGATCCCTGGACTCTGGCTTACGAACATTACGATCCTGATCTCTATACCCCCGGACTCTGGCACACGGACATCACTACTCTTACTCTGAACCCCAAAGGCGTTGCAAGTATTACAAACCATCTCTCAACAGGCCCGGCAACGCCATACCACACTCCGGGCATGCCCTCACTGCAGTGGGTGCATGGTAATACCCTTCCCACCTCAGTACTGGGGACTGGCCAGGTCTGCGGGCATACAGGCGTTACATTATGCAGAGCCCAACAAATGCAGACCCCCCCTGAGGTGGGCCAAGGTGTGACTTTGGAACGCTTGCAATTTGTGAGCAACCAGCTGACCAATATTTGCCAGCAACTGGCTAATCT
This sequence comes from Ascaphus truei, assembly GCA_036426205.1. Taxonomy (NCBI): domain Eukaryota; kingdom Metazoa; phylum Chordata; class Amphibia; order Anura; family Ascaphidae; genus Ascaphus; species Ascaphus truei. Next base: position 29,197 of record WSYH01006770.1, read on the forward strand.
CCCTGTCCAGGAAACTCCTATGGCCTCTTCACCCCCTGTTGCTATGACTCATGCTAATGCTGGACCCCGAATTCCACCGCCTAACCGCTATGATGGGGAACCCCTCGCTTGTCGCGGTTTCCTAAACCAATGCGAGGTACAATTCAAAATGTCTCCCTCTCAGTTTCCTACTGGCTGTTCTAAGGTGGCTTACATCTATGCTTTGCTCACCGGTGAAGCCCTCGCTTGGGCCTCTCCCCTCTGGGAACATAAGACTGAATTGACCCAAGACTACCCCAAATTTAGGCGTGAATTCTAGCAAGTATTTGACACTCCCGAACGGGGCGAGACGGCCGCGTTCTCTCTCTTCCATATTTCACAGGCTCAAAGATCTGCTGCCAATTACGCGATCGAGTTCCATACCCTCGCCGCGGAGACACAATGGAATGATGAGGCACTCGCCACCGCATACTGGCATGGTCTCTCTGACACTTTGAAGGATGATCTTGCTACTCATGCCCGGCCTTCTTCCCTGGAGGAGTTGATTACTCTCAGTGTACGTATGGACCAGCGCAGCCAGGAACGACGGCATGAGAGACACTGCTCTAATTCTCTTCTCTCCCCTGTTGTCTCACACAGGTCGCCTTCCTCGCCTCTCCTGGCATTAGACGCTCCGGAGCCCGGTGCAAATCGGTAGCCAACAACTTCGGGACACGGAGAGAATGCGACGCCGTCAGAAAGGACTCTGTTTCTACTGTGGTTCTTCGGAACATCGCCTCCTGAACTGTTCCCTGAAGCCGGACGGGAACACCCAGTAAAGGTAGAGTGGCTTCTACTGGGTACAGTCTCTCCTTGCCCCTCTCTCCCTTAGGATCTCCCAAAGAAGTTTATGCTTCCTGCTATTGGAAGTAAAGGCTTTCATAGACTCTGGATCTGGCGGTAACTTCCTGGACCAAACCTTCGCCTCCGAGAACCAAATTCCTATGGTCATGAGAAAAGCACCTATTGGTCTCAAGGCCATTGACGGTCACCCGCTCCAGCCAGCATTTATCATCTGGGAGTCCATTCCTCTCACACTGACTTTGGCCGACGGTCATAAAGAGGTAATAGTGTTTGATATCTTCCATTCTCCTACTGTTCAACTTATTTTAGGATTGCCTTGGCTTCAACTCCACAATCCGCGCATTGATAGGACCGGCACCATGCCTATCCAGTGGCCTTCCTCCGCTGAGTCTGCTTCCACAGCTCCTCCTGTTGCGGTGCTTGCCGGCCTGGATTCCGTTCCTTCATATCTCTCGATTCTTCCCACCGTGTACCATGAGTTCCTGGATGTGTTCAACAAGGTACAGGCTGAGGTTCTACCTCCTCATCGTCCATACGATTGTCCTATCGATTTAATTCCATGGACCATGCTCCCGAAATCGAAATCTTACCCGTTGTCTGTTCCTGAAACCGAGGCCATGACATCTTACTTCCAAGAAAACTTGGAGAAAGGATTGATCCGCAATTCTACCTCCCCCTCTGGGGCAGGCTTCATTTTCGTGAACAAGAAGGATGGATCGTTAAGACCTTGTATCGACTTTCGCGGACTCAACGAAATCACGGTAAAGAATCGGTACCCCCTTCCCTTAATCTCTGAACTGTTCGATCGTCTCCAAGGAGCCTCTATCTTCTCCAAGCTCGATTTAAGAGGGGCCTATAATCTCATTCGCATAAGGGAGGGGGACAAATGGAAAACCGCGTTTAATACACGATCTGGACATTATGAGTATCTAGTAATGCCCTTTGGTTTATGCAATGCTCCTGCCGTCTTTCAAGAGTTCATGAACGACATCTTCCGGGATGTGTTGGGAACATTTGTTATTGTATACTTGGATGACATTCTCATTTTTTCTAGAAACTTAGATGAACACATTCACCATACCAAACTTGTGCTGTCTAGGCTCCGTACTAACCGCCTATACGCCAAGATGGAGAAATGTTTGTTCCACCAGACTTCTACTGCCTTCCTAGGCTATATTATCTCTAACCAGGGTTTTTCTTTGGACCCAGAGAAATTGAAGTCTGTCCTCGATTGGCCGCTGCCTAATTCTCTCAATGCCGTGCAGCGTTTTCTCGGCTTTGCCAATTATTACAGGAAATTAATCAGAATTTCTTCTTCTATTGCTCTCCCCATCACTGCCTTGACCAAAAAAGATGCCGACCCCACGTCTTGGTCTCCCGAAGCCATTGATGCATTCGAGGTTCTCAAAAAAGCCTTCGTCTCTGCACCCATCCTACGTCATCCTGATACCTCTTTTCCCTTCACATTGGAAGTTGATGCCTTGGATGTGGGAGCCGGTGCATTTCTTTCTCAGAGACTCTCTCCCCAAGAAAAACTCCATCCCTGTGGTTTTTTTTCTCAGAAATTCTCATCTGCCGAAAGAAATTATGATGTTGGTAATCGTGAGCTTTTGGCCATTAAATTGGGTCTTCAAGAGTGGAGGCATCTTCAAGAAGGCACCAAGGAACCTGTTGCCATCCTCACCTACCACAAAAAAATTGCTGTATATCGAGGGGGCCCAACGGTTGGGATCTCGTCAGGCTCGTTGGTCTCTTCTTTTTCCCCGTTTTAACTATACCATTTCGTACATTCCTGGTAGCAAAAATACCAAAGCGGACGCTCTCTCTCGCCAGTTCGCCACAGAAAACGAATCTAATGAAGCCACGGAACCAATTCTTCCTGCCAAGTGCATAATCTCTGCCAATAATTTTAGTGTGGGATGAAATCAACAAAGCTCAGGTTCACATTCCCAGCAGGTTCAGGGTACCAGAGGGACGCTTATACGCAGCTCCACAGTTTTGACATAAGATTTTTTACTTTGGGGACATTCTTCTAGATCAGCCAGTCATCCAGGCTTCAAGAGGACAGCGGACCTTATTAAACGGACATTTTGGTGGCCTAAGATGAACAAAAACATTTTTTTATTTCCCTAGTGCTTGTCCGGTATGTGCCCAGAGTAAGACGGTCCATAACAAACCTTCTGGCCTTCTCATGCCTCTCCTCATCCCGGAGCAACCCTGGAAACACATCTCTATGGATTTCATTGTCGAACTTCCCAATTCCAAAGGAATGAATACCATTCTTGTTGTAGTAGACAGATTTTCTAAACACTCAAACTCTATTCCCCTCAAGGGTCTTCATAATTCTGCTACTCTGGCCGATATTTTTTCCAAGGAAATTTTCAGATTACATGGCGTTCCCATTTCAATTGTCTCTGATAGAGGGTCTCAATTCATCTCTAAGTTCTGGCGGGCGTTTTCCCAGAGACTCGGAATTTCCCTTCTTTTTTCTTCCGGATACCATCCTCAGACCAATGGTCAGACTGAAAGGATGAATCAAACCTTAGAGCAATATCTCAGATGTTTCGTCTCGGAGTCACAAGACAACTGGGTGGACCTGTTACCATGGGCCGAATTTGCTATCAACTCTCTTAAGAATGAGTCTACTCAAGAGTCTCCTTTTTTCATCAATTTCGGTTTTCACCCTAGAAGTCTTCCCCTCTCCTCCCCCCCTTCTGGCGTCCCCACAGCAGACTCCCATGTTACGACCCTGCAGAATTCTTGGAAAAGGATCCTAAAGTACTTACAATTTGCCATCTCTAGACAAAAAACTAAAGCAGATCGTCGTCGCCAACCAGGTCCTTCATTTAAGCCTGGTGACAGAGTGTGGTTGTCCTCGAAGAACATTAGGCTTAAAACTCCATCTCCCAAACTGTCCCCAAGATTCCTGGGTCCTTTCAAGATTACAGAAAAAAATCAATCCAGTCGCCTACTGCCTAGCACTGCCCCCCACCATGAGGATCCCTTCCGTATTTCATGTGTCCCTACTCAAGCCTTTTGTCCAGAGCTCGCACTTCCCGGATCCTTTCCGAAAACCCAACCCAGTGTCCACCCTAGGGCAACAAGAGTATGAGGTTCACTCTCTCATCGACTCTTATTGGTCAAAAAACAAGCTCCAGTTCCTCGTCCACTGGAAGGGGTATGGCCCAGAGGAGCGTTCATGGGTTCCGGCACGTCACATCCATGCTCCCAAACTTCTTCAGCAGTTCCATCTAAAATTTCCCCAGAAACCGTAGCTAGATCACTCGGAGATCGATCCTCAAGGGGGGGATACTGAGACGGTTCAGGGGATTCCTTCCCCTCCATGTGTCCCTGACGCCCCTGACTTCTGTGATCCGTGGACTCTGGCTTACGAACATTACGATCCTGATCTCTATACCGCTGGACTCTGGCACACGGACATCACTACTCTTACTCTGAACCCCAAAGGCGATGCAAGTATTACTAACCATCTCTCTACAGGCCCGGAAACGCCATACCACACTCCGGGCACGCCCTCACTGCTGTGGGTGCGTGGTAATACCCTTCCCACATCAGTACTGGGGACTGGTGTGGTCTGCAGGCATACAGGCGTTACACCTGGAAAGGGGACAAGGAGATTTAGCACCCAGGGAGAGCCCCTTCGTACTCACTGGGTTTGATCGTTTCCTGGGTGTAGTGGACATTCACGGACCAGATGCTCGGAGGATCCACAGTAGTAACATAACCCACCGGATTGGCGAGCTTGTCGTATTGGTGCCCGAGGATGCTGGACTCCAAGTTACATCGGCTCCGGAGCCTCCAGAGCAGGCAGCGTGGAGACGACAGGTCCTGTGGTTGAAGAGAACCTGGGAAACGGAGCACGGAAGGGCATAAATCGGGGATCTTGGCGCTGAGCGCGGCGTACCTGAAGGCGCTGATCCACTTAAATGGCTTGGGAGATGAGTTCCTCCAGAAGCCCTGGCCTGGGTTGTGAGGCGAGTTCGTCCTTCACAGAATCCATTAAGCCCCGCCAGAAGACTGAGACTAAAGCCTCCTGGTCCCATTGTGTTTCAGCTGCTATGGTCCTGAACTCCAAGGTGTACTGGGCCACGGGACGACATCACTGAGAAAGATGAAGCAAAGAGTCAGAGGTAGTTTCTTGGCATACAGGGGTATCGAAGACCTGTCGAAAGTCTCGTCTAAAGGCAGCGTAGTCGCGGGTAATTTCGGGACGTAGTTCCAAATCAGGGAGGCCCATGCCAGCGCATTCCCTGTGAGTAGGCTGTACACATATGCCACTTTCTTATGACCAGTGGAATACTGCTGCGGGGCCATCTCAAACTGGATCTCGCATTGATTGAGAAAACCGCGACACGCGTGTGGATCCCTCGCGTATGGTTTAGGTGTCGGGATCTTCGGGCCTGAGGTCGCGGCGGATACCGATTCTGCCGACAGCGGCGGTGCGGCCACAGGTGGTGCCTGAAATGAAAGGTCCTGTACCTGTTGAGTGAGGAGAGCCATCTGATCAGTTAGAGCCTGGACTTTTTGATACATGGCCGTCATCATGGAGGCCATGTCAGTCTGGTCTGGCGCGTGCCAGGAACAAGAGGGAACCGCCAGAGCCCTGAGAGACCGTGGGGCAGTGCTGGTCTGTCGGGAACGAGGGGGGCGCCCCCGTACAGTGGGAGCAGGTTGAGCGAGGTGATGAAGCCGTCTCACGGTAGTGGGATCATTCAGAGTACCCTAGCAGTTTAGGCACAGATGATGAATGTGAGTAATCAGCTGTTTCTTACCCCAATTTTGGCGCAAATTTGTTAAGTTCCTCTCTGTCTTTAAATAGCCTACTCCTCCTGCATACAAACTCACTCCTCGAAGAAGACCGTTGTTGAAACGCATTGGAGTGAGAGTTGCTGCTGGGGGACCCCCTTTTTCCTCACCACACTTAAGGGACAGTGCACTTGCACTTACTGATCTCCTGGTGATGTATTATGACATGGATATAAGTTCAGATTTTACTGCTTATTTGGACTGACCTCTTTTCATCCAGTTGCTCTTTTTTTTGCATACCTTCAACTATCCCAGCCATGATCTGGGTGCAACATTGGCAATCCATGTGTATTATCAGCCTTTCACATCTTTTTGCCATTTATTGAGTATATTGTTCTGCTCTGTTTGTATGCATGTGTATGCAATTTGTAGCTTTTTCATCTGCAGTCACACTTATTTGTGTGTATACAATATGTATACAATGTGTAGACTTTCATCTGAAGTTACACCTTTTTGCCCTTAGCAGGCATTATGTTATTTCAACTACTGTATCTATAGAGCTTCTTCATTTCATGCATTGACATTTTGTCATTACACTGCATTTTGTATTTGGCCAGTCCTATTTGTGTCATTTATTTCTGACTCACTGCTTTTGTCCCTTTGTGGTTATTTTGAGGATTTTGTGGAGTAGTGACGAGCAGGAGTACGGAATGGCAGGGGTACGGAAGAACAGTTGTAATTAAGATCCAAAGTACGGAAGGGCAGGGGTACGGAAGAGCAGGCGTACGGAAGAGCAGGCGTACGGAAGAGCAGGCGTACGGAAGAGCAGGGGTACGGAAGAGCAGGCGTATGGAAGAGCAGGGGTACGGAAGACCAGGCGTACGGAAGAGCAGGGGTACGGAAGACCAGGCGTACGGAAGAGCAGGGGTACGGAAGAGCAGGGGTACGGAAGAGCAGGGGTACGGAAGAGCAGGGGTACGGAATGGCAGGGGTATGGAAGAGCAGGGGTACGGAATGGCAGGGGTACGGAAGAGCAGGGGTACGGAATGGCAGGGATACGGAATGGCAGGGGTACGGAATGGCAGGGGTACGGAATGGCAGGGGTACGGAAGAGCAGGGGTACGGAAGAGCAGGGGTACGGAATGGCAGGGGTACGAAATGGCAGGGGTATGAAATGACAGGGGTACGGAAGAGCAGGGGTACGGAATGGCAGGGGTACGGAATGGCAGGGGTACGGAATGGCAGGGGTACGGAAGAGCAGGGGTACGGAAGAGCAGGGGTACGGAATGACAGGGGTACGGAATGGCAGGGGTATGGAATGACAGGGGTACGGAAGAGCAGGGGTACAGAAGACCAGGCGTACGGAAGAGCAGGGGTACGGAAGACCAGGCGTACGGAAGAGCAGGGGTACGGAAGACCAGGCGTACGGAAGAGCAGGGGTACGGAAGACCAGGCGTACGGAAGAGCAGGGGTACGGAAGA
>WSYH01006771.1:0-30000 GCA_036426205.1 Ascaphus truei
CATCCAGTATCGGGGTTGACGGCCCCTCCACGTATCACAGTACCAGAGGATTTGCCTGGACTCCACAAACAGATAAGACAAAACAAATGGTTACTGCTGTTGCTAAAAGACTGTGCTGTATCTTGTGACCCTAAATGAGAGAGCATTGTTTTAAGCTGGGGAACCAGTTTAGTTGGCCAGCAGCTGTTAGAGAGACTGATTCTGATGTGTAGTTAGATCCCTGAAAGGGATAGGATTTTGCTTATATGATTTTGGTTTTATTTCTTGAAATAACAGTGTGGGAAATATTGTAACACTGAAATATGTGAACTGCTGAATGAAAGTATCTGAGTACCTCTAACCTTCACATGTTAAAGCTGCAGTACCTTACTTGGATGAAAATAAAGCAGGCAGAAGCCTGAGTTAAGCACCATAATACTTTGCATGATCCTGTTTGTTGTATAATTAACCCTAGAAGACTGTGTCGGGAAGAACCCAGACAGACGTCAGCACTACAAAAGAGGGGCGTTTGTCACATATGGTGGAGAATGCGGGTCGACACTAAAAAGTCTGTGGGTTTGCAAATAAATGCGGGGGTTTAAAATGGCCGCCGAGCTGAACTAAAGTACAGATGCTATGAGTGAAGTCTGTCCCACTGTGTATATCAGTTGTGCTTCTAGCATACACAGAGAATGTGCGAAGTGTGGATGCAATAGCACCCTGAACCCAAACAGAAAACCAAAATGTTTTGCTGAAGAAAAAAAAAAAAAAATTGCATCTAGCAAGTGCTGTTTGTAAAGCTAATGCATTTTGCTGAAGTGAGTGAATTTGCAGCTAGCAAGTGCTGTATGCAAGTTGCTGAAGGGAGTGAAATTGCAGCTAGCAAATTGTTCCTGCCGGGTTTCTAAAATGGCCGACGTGAAATGTTTGTTTTGTAATGTACATAATCATGAAAAACAGTGTCCCTTCAGGCCATACGATGATGATGATGATGATGATGATGACGACTCGTATGTGGCCCCTGGAGGAGAGCCGTACCCACAGATGAATTTAGTATGCTGGGCCTGTCATAAAGTAGGTCACATGGAAGATGTGTGCCCCAAAATTTTCAAAGACAAACAGCTGCAAAAGCAAGCAACGCCCTATGTGTGCAAGCAAGATGTGGAAGCTGATACCAGTGAGCGTGTGCCCAGTACCACTGATATCTCTGGAGCTAATAAAGCAAAAAGAAAGAAGAAGAAAAAGAAAACTGTCCCTCAAGTCACAGGGGACGTGACCGAGCCACTTGAACCTGCGCTGTCAGGACATGCGTCAGAAAGGCGCCGAGATGTGCTGCAGACCGGAGTGATCGGCAGAATTGTCACGGGAACAGTGGCAAAGGAAAAGGAGGAGCAAAGGGAAGCTGAATCCTTGAACCAGGATAAAGAGGCTTTGGTTTCTGCACTCCAAGCTGCCCGCCATAATTATGAAGTCCTGTGGCAGGATTTGGTGAAGGAGCGAGAATGTTGGAAGAAGGAGCAAGAATCTAACAATAAGGTGCGAGAAGCGAACGCCGAGTTACAGAGGTGTATACTTCCAGCTTTACAAGAGCACGAGGCTTTGAAGAAAACAGAGTCTCTCTTACGGAGTGAGCTGGAAGAGTTGACGACTAGTCTGGAAAAGGCCAACACCGTAATGGTCACCATGGATGAAAAACAGATTAAGTCTGACAAATTGATTGCTATCCTAAAACAGAAATACGGGAAGGCTCTACAAGAGGTTCATGCACTCAGCACAGAGGTGCAACACTTGCGCCTGGAGGGCCACGGTCTGAACACAGAGCTGGGAATGTTGAAGCAAACCCATGAGATTGCCCTAAGTGAGTTAGAGACTGTAAAGCAAGAAAATGAGACTCTGAAATTGGAAAATTCAGATTTGACTGACCAAGCAGAAAAAATAAAGAAACAGTTGACTCAGGAAAAATTAGAAGTGCAGGAAGCACTGATGCACACTCAGAGCCAGCACCAGGAAGAAATGGACGCTCTGAGAACAGAATTGCGAGATGTATGCACAAAACAGAATTCTCTCGTGGAGGAACTTAACATTTTGAAAAAGGAGAAAAGCATTAGAATAATTCAGAAGCACTGCAAAGCTCTTATCCAAGGAAGAAGGGAAAGAGAAAATTATCAGCGTAAACGCGCCGCAACAATCATCCTACAGGCTGCCTACAGAGGGATGAAAATTCGTGTGTTCAATCACCGGAATAAAGCAGCCTGTGTTCTTCAATCATTCTATCGTGCCCGCATGGTACGAAACAGGTTCCTCATTATGAAAGGAGCAACTATAAAAATCCAGTCTCTGACTAGGATGACACAGAACAGGATTCGCTATCAAACCCTGAGAAATGCGTCACTGGTTATCCAGCGGTACTTCCGCCTGAATAAATGTAGACCTCAGGAAAGAGAGGTCCAAGACTACATGCCTGCCGGCTGCAAAGGTAAAATGCCACAGGGTACAGCCAGAGTTAGTGAGAGCCCCATCAAGGTGAAGGTGCTCCAGGTAATCAGTGCTTCATCTTCTAAATACCATATAATTGCCCCAAAGGAAAAATCCCAAATCTCTGTGAGTGATGGTCATGAGAAAATACATGGCAGTAAGAAGTACCATAAAGGTTCAAAGGTCGCAAATCAAAAGCGACAAAGGTCAACGCTGGCCTTGAATTTTTCCGGATCTCGCCACTCTGGGCCACAATATAAAGACAAAGACTATCCGGGCCCAGAGTTCCGTCAGAAGCTAAAGAAACAGTCCAGTCATTTGCAGTTTGCAGCGGCCTATGAAATAAAGTCAGGAAATGTAATGGACTGGAAGTCAAAGAAAAAAAAATGTGTTTGGGGAATTGACCGATATTTTTTTGTTATTACACGTGTGGACTATGTCACGGACACTTAACTATGCAAATAAGCTATTGTAGTTAAGGTATATTAGGCCTCTAGAATAAGCATTTTGTCAATGTTACAGTGTTATATTGGTTCTCTGTGTTGAAAATGTAGCTAAACTACAAATTAATATACAGGGTTGATGGCCCTTTCGGTTGGTAAATATATAATGAAGTTCATATTCGTATCATGTGAATACTTAATGTTGTAATGAGGAGTTAGCTCAAGTATTTCAGGTAGGACGCTCACCCCAGTGAGGTCCATGGCCGCTCACCCCAGTAGGTGTGAGCTGGGGAGGGGGATATGTGACATAGTCCAAAGATGTTAGGCAGCTTTCTGCCCCATTTTAGATATATATATATATATATATATATATATATATATATATATATATATATGTATACACACATATATATATATATACACACACTATATATACACATGATACCTTTTTTATTGGACTAACAATTTATGTCATAGGACAAGCTTTCGAGAGTTATCCTCTCTTCTTCAGGTCAAGCAATATATATACATATATACACATGATGAACCAATATACAAATAAATGTAGAAGGGTTTTCAAAAACATGCTGTCCTACAAATACCACTTCTCCATACAGACACAGTACAATAAAATCAATTTCCTTTAAAAATCCAATCTCATCTTCCAATCAAAATCCTCAAATACCAATCAAAAGCCTCAAATACCACACAAAACATTGCATTTACATTGTATACATGATGCATACAATCTGTGCACCATGTACATTCTGCAAATGAATGTTAACAATAACATATTCCAAACAAAATACCAATACATCCAAACAAATATACTATTTAAACCAATCCAGTAACCATAAATTAATTAGCATTCATTAATTAAATCACTAAACAATTTAAATTCCATCCATAACAATTAAACAATTAAGTAATTCAATCGTTGAACAGAACAAGTTATCCTCAGACAAAATATAAGTACCAAAAATAATACAATATACAAAAGCAAGCCTCACCCTGACCTAAAGTACACCATACAATAGCAATAATTACATCTATCTAATTTTAAAATACATGACACACATATTTATGCATAGCCAAAATAATTTTAAACACAGCAAAACAAGCTTTTAAAACAACATCATTTCTTACCCTGTTGTTACGCCGATGCTCGCCACAAACTGGGACCGGACCGCGGGGCTGAGGTGGGGTTACATTATCACTGACCTTAGTCCGCGCAGACTGATCCGGAGAGCGCAGTTCGTAGTCGTACATCGCAGGGTCAGGATTGGAGAAGGCAGCATCGTCGTTATTGAAGCCAAAGTCGGGGTAGGAGAAGACAGGACAATCGATGGCCGAAGCAGGGTCAGGATAGAAGACATCTGGGTGGTCGTAGTCGTAGCAAGGAATCGGCAACAAGCAGACAGGAGTTCCCCGCTTCAGCTTAGGAGCGTGAGCGCGGGAGTGGCTTCTGCGCGAGGAGCGGCCTCGGCCCATGACGCCGATCTCAGCAGGAGGAGACAGCAGGCTGACCGAAGTACACCGCCGGGCAGCGTCGGGGAGAACCAATGCTTCAGCGCAGAAGTCCAAGGCAGGCCACTGCAAGGGGATAGCAGCAGGCCGCAGGAAAGGAAGGGTAGCCACTGCTAGGAGGGAATGCAGCAGGTACCGGTGCTGGCAACACGCTTCAGCACAGGAGAAAGAACAGGCCTCTGGATACTCAGGAACTTGGAAGGTAAGAACGCTAGGAGAGAGGCCTGGGGCGGTTTGTGGCAGAGACAGTAACGTCCCATGTAGGAGATTATGCTCGGCACTGTTTCAGTGCCAACGCCCAGGATATAAAGGGCGGAGATCCAATCACAGGAGGAGGGTGTGTGAGTATTCCTCCAATGATGTAGCACAGGGCAGAAGCTGCAATGAGAAGCAGCACATGTGCCATTGATTGCCAGAGGAAACTTTTGCAACTGCAGAAGTCTGCAAAAGCTATAATCAAAGCCAGGAGTGGATTCCTTACACCTGTATGTATATATCGATCTAGACATACATACATACATACAGTGGCAAGAAATGATATACCCAAAAAAAATAAAATACACATGTAAAAAACCTTAAAAAATGAACAAGTTAAATAAAATACATTTCTTTAGTTCACTTTCCATTACTTGACCCACTCACCGACTCCTGTTGAACAGCTTACTCTCGAACCAATCCACGCACAGGAACCCATAAAATAATAAACCATAAAATAATAAACCATAAAATAATAAAACACGACAATCCACGGGTCTTCTATTTGTAATCCATCTTCATCTGTATTCTTCTTTCTTGTATCGTCTTCCGGGGTCTTCTTACTGTATGTTCATTTGCATGTCTTAGACAGGTCTGCAACCCTGTCTTTCCCCATTATCACCCAGCACACAGCGTTTCCACTGCAGCAAGGGATTCTGGGAAATGACATGCAAATGAGCACACAGTGTCACCTTTTGTCTCAAGCTCGTATTACACAAGCAAATCCTCAAGCCAATGTATACTGTTTTAAACACAGCTTTTAGACAGAGGCTGGGATGAGATGCAAAGCCAGTATACCTAGTCTAGTCTCAAACCCGCTTAGCCATTAAGACCAACCTCACACTTATGATACCCATCAAGGTTGAAACATGTCTGTGAGTGGGTTTACTGGTTTTGCATCTCATCCCAGCCTCTGTCTAAAAGCTGTGTTTAAAACAGTATGTATTGGCTTGAGGATTTGCTTGTGTAATACGAGCTTGAGACAAAAAGTGACACTGTGTGCTCATTTGCATGTCATTTCCCAGAATCCCTTGCTGCAGTGGAAGCGCTGTGTGCAGGGCGATAATGGGGAAAGATAGGGTTGCAGACCTGTCTAAGACATGCAAATGAACATACAGTAATATTTACAGTTGCTATATATATACATATATATATATAAAATACTAAGTGCGCAAATTGATATAATTTAAACCCAAAAAATTAGTAACAGTTGCTGCCTGAAGTTAAGCTACACACAATAGCATATATATAGGGGGAAAGGGGAAACAACAGTGCAAAAAAACTGCTAACTATACAATAAAAATTGAGCATAAAGGACTGAGGATATAAATTAGATTGCTGGTTGTCCTGAAATAAAATGAAGAAAAAACAAAATATATTGAAGTACGTTTAGTAAAAGAATATGCGCAAAAGTAGATCGCTACTTACAAATTAGCAGATGTAAATAAGCATATAGGCCCCAGATGAAGTCCTAGTTCCAGGACGAAACGCGTAGGGAGGAGGCTCTAAGATAAACTTTCAGCTCCCCTATTGATTATCTACATGTTAGCAGAATCCCTTGATCACTCCTGGACTGTATACCCGAATTATGGCCGAAATCTCGGCTGAGTGACGTCAGCGGGCTAGTCTCGCGAGATCAGAGGCAAACCAGGAAGTCAAAGAGAAGAGCTGCAGCCAGAGGAGAATCAGCACGGTGGATTCCGGCATTCCACGTGGAGGACAGAGACATCACAACTCCAGGCAGCAGGACGGAGAGGATTATAATATCCTATATGCTTATTTACATCTGCTACTTTGTAAGTAGCGATCTACTTTTGCGCATATTCTTTAACTAAACGTACTTCACTATATTTTGTTTTTTCTTCATTTCATTTCAGAACAACCAGCAATCTAATTTATACCCTCAGTCTTTAATGCTCAATTTTTATTGTATAGTTAACAATTTTTTGCGCCGTTGTTTCCACTTTATATATATATATATATATATATATATATATATATATATGTACAGTGATCGACAAACCTATACATTTGCACGCCTCGGGCGAGTGGATTTAACATCGTGGCGAGCTCCTATTGGCCCAAGCAGCACACGTTTGGAACTAGGTGGCGAGTAGATTTTTTTGTGTGGTGAGTAGATGTTTTGGTGATTTGTCGACCACTGTATATGTATATGTGTATATATTGTGACATAGTCCAAAGATGTTAGGCAGCTTTCTGCCCCATTTTAGAGCAGAAAGTGCAGGAATAGTTACAAATGATCCGTTCCACAGCTTCCCATTACCTCAGGCAGCTGGATGGAAAATCCAGACCACAGATTACAATGGCTCTAGTTCTCCCTCACCTGCTCTTCTAATCACATGCACAGGTATTTAGAGCAGAGAGGTTTTGCATTTCTCTCTCTCTCCTTGGAGCCTGGGGGCTGGGGGTGTCGCTACTCTCCTGCATCCAGTATCGAGGTTGACGGCCTCTCCACGTATGACAGTACCAGAGGATTTGCCTGGACACCACGAACAGATAAGACAAAACAAATGGTTACTGCTGTTGCTAAAAGACTGTGCTGTATCTTGTGTCCCTAAATGAGAGAGCATTGTTTTAAGATGGGGAACCAGTTTAGTTGGCCAGCAGCTGTTAGAGAGACTGATTCTGATGTGTAGTTAGATCCCTGAAAGGGATAGGATTTGCTTATATGATTTTGGTTTTATTTCTTGAAATAACAGTGTGGGAAATATTGTAACACTGAAATGTGTGAACTGCTGAATGAAAGTATCTGAGTACCTCTAACCTACACATGTTAAAGCAGCAGTACCTTACTTGGATGAAAATAAAGCAGGCAGAAGCCTGAGTTAAGCAGCATAATACTTTGCATGATCCTGTTTGTTGTATAATTAACCCTAGAAGACTGTGTCGGGAAGAACCCAGACAGACGTCAGCACTACAAAAGAGGGGCGTTTGTCACAATATATATATATATACAGCATGCATTGGCTTGATGATTGGCTTGGGTAATACGAGCTTGAGACAAAAGGTGGCACTGAGTGCTCATTTGCATGTCATTTCCCAGAATCCCTTGCTGCAGTGGAAGCGCTGTATGCTGGGTGACAATGGGGAAAGACAGGGTTGCAGACCTGTCTAAGACATGCAAATGAACATACAGTAATATTTACAGTTGCTTTATGCTTTACTGTGGAGGGTTTTTGTCACTTTTTTACCCACCATAACCTTAATAGTGTGTGTCTATCTATCTATCTATCTATCTATCTATCTATCTATCTATCTATCTATCTATCTATCTATCTATCTATCTATCTATCTATCTATCTATCTATCTATCTATCTATCTATATCTATCTATATCTATCTATATCTATCTATATCTATCTATATCTATCTATATCTATCTATCTATCTATCTATCTATCTATCTATCTATCTATCTATCTATATTGTATCAGTGTGAATAAAAATGAATGGAGAGTCCACAGTATATACAGTGCTTTACACAAGGTGTGTGTGGAGTGGGAGTGGATATAAATGGTGTGGGTGGGTGTGGAAATGTGAGAATTTGTAGCACAACTAAAAGTGTGTGTGGATACTTAGTGGTCCCTATTTTAGTTGTGTGTGGATACTTAGTGGTCCCTATTGGTGTATAGGGATGGAAAAACAAGGAGTATTGGTATGTGTGAGAGACAGCTGTGTGTGCATACATATAGCACAGTATGTTGTGTGTGTGTGTGTGTGTGTGTGTGTGTGTGTGTGTGTGTGTGTGTATCTGGGAAAGTGTGTGTGTCTGGGACAGTGTGTGTCTGAGAGAGTGTGTGTGTGTCTGAGAGAGTGTGAGTGTGTGTCTGAGAGAGTGAGAGTGTGTGTCTGAGAGAGTGAGAGTGTGTGTCTGAGAGAGTGAGAGTGTGTGTCAGAGAGTGTGAGTGTGTGTCAGAGAGTGTGAGTGTGTGTCAGAGTGAGAGAGTGTGTGTCTGAGAGAGAGAGTGTGTCTGAGAGAGTGAGAGTGTGTGTCTGAGAGATTGAGAGAGAGAGTGTGTCTGAGAGATTGAGAGAGAGTGTGTGCCTGAGAGATTGAGAGAGAGTGTGTGTCTGAGAGATTGAGAGAGAGTGTGTGTCTGAGAGATTGAGAGAGAGTGTGTGTCTGAGAGATTGGGAGAGAGTGTGTCTGAGAGATTGAGAGAGAGTGTGTGTCTGAGAGATTGAGAGTGAGTGTGTGTGTGAGAGAGAGTCAGAGAGTCAGAGAGAGAGAGAGTCAGAGAGAGAGTGTCGAGAGTGTCAGAGAGTGAGTGTCAGAGAGTGAGAGAGTGTCAGAGAGTGAGAGAGTGTCAGAGAGAGAGAGACCAACTGCGCACTGCAACTGTTAGGTATGTATATACAACTTTGTTTTTACTTTGGGCGCCGCAGAAAAATCCTGATCGCCTTGGGGAGCCTTGAGCCGAAAAAGTTTGGGAACCACTGAGTTAAATCAAGATACAAATAATACAGGATTTTCGTCAAACTTTGCAGCTCATTAACCTGTTAAAGGGCTTTGTCAGGGGGAGTGATCATACAAACTGCCATTTTGTCTACTTTTACAAAAGTATCCTTTAATACAACTGCAGAATGTTTAGTTTAGTTAATGGTTTTAGAAGATAAACTGGCTCTGCACATCAAACTGGCATAGTACTGATTTTTGTCGCACCTCTATTGCCTTGTGTAAATACAACACAACTTTTTATGAAAGTAAACGATCAGAGAAATCCTGTAATGGGTGACCATGAACTACATGTCTCTCTCTCTCTCCCTCCTCTCCAGCAAAAGCCCTATTTTGCCTACCTGAGGGTGGGGAGATTTCTGGTTGCGACTTTATGGGGGATTTGCAAACTTGCAGCCTAATGAATATCCCAAAAATGAGTAATTTTGAATTTTTCCCTAAATTACATACACATTTTGCAGATTGCAGAGTTGTATAGCTAGAATCAAATGACATCAAAAACAGCTGTTTTCTCAGTCTGGACATACAATAAGGGCTTAATGAATACGGCGAGATGAAAATTCAAGTAAAAAAAATAATATAAAACAGTTTTTATCCAGAAATCCGTTATCGCAACTTAATGTAAAGCCTACTACAGTATGGTGGAAAATGATATAAGGGAGTGGGACTGATGCTGGGGAGTTTAATTCTACCACGGTTCCTGGATGGAAGTTTATAGATAGTTGCTGCTCTGCCTAACTTCTAATATTTTACATTGCTGCTTTGTTAGCTAAAAATGAATAACCTTGAGGCGCATGCGCGACGGCTAGGAGTATGGCAGCCTAACCTGACAGCTCCCTGCCTCGACCCCCATAAAGTCAAATATAACCCACAAATATAGAGACCAAACAACACAGAAATAAAGCCCCATATAGCACAAGTACTCAGGATGTCCCGCAAAACCCCCAAACCTGGAAAAAAACGGGGGATGCCAGAGTATTTCGGAGTGGCAGGGACGCGCGGTGCAGGCTCAGAAATGGCGCCGCTTTTGAATGCCGGCTCTGAAACTGAACATGACGGGGAAGAAGAGGAATTTACCCTCCAGGAGCAAAGACCGGCAAGGCAATGCGACATCACAAAGCTGTGCAATGAACTTAAATCGTTTTTCCAGGCCGAAATGAAAGAACTAAAGAGGGAAGTAGCTGGACTGGGAGAAAGGACAGGGGTCCTGGAAACAAAGGTAGACCAGTCTATACGTGCTATCAGACGGCAGGATAAGAAATCCTTGGATCTACAGGCGCAGATAAATGAATTAAGAGAACGGCAAGAGGACGCAGAAAACCGTGACAGGCGGAATAACTTGAGAATCAGGGGGGTACCGGAGAGCGTACTGGACTGCGAAGCATACATTACACTATGGGTAGAAATGCTGCTCCCTGAGACCCCCAAAGAAGCACTGGCTATGGACAGGTGTCATAGAGCCCTACGGGCTAAGCCCCTACAAAATGAACCACCAAGGGATATAGTGATCCGCCTACACTATTACAAAACAAAAGAGAGAGTTCTCAATGTCACCAGACCCCTTCCAGTGGTGGAGTATGAAGGGGTCAGGCTCTCGATATTCCAGGACTTATCTCCGGTCACTCTTGCCCGCCGCCGAAACTTGCTTCTGATCACTAAAATATTGCGGGATAAGGGGGTCAGGTACCGTTGGACCTTCCCCTTCGGACTGCTGGTGGCAAGAAGTGGCAGATCCTTCATAATAAAGGACCTGGCAGAGGGACCTGCTTTCCTACACAAACTAGGACTAGGAGAGGCCCCTGAAAGGTCGACCCCAGAGAGCCCTACACCAGACCCCATCTGGTCCCAGGCCCAAAGGTCCCCCCGGGCACATCAAGATAACGCCTAAAATATGGCACAAAATAACTATCTGTTCGTTCTAATGTTGTTTGGTTAAAGTTAAAAAGTTAACGAATAACCACCAAGTCCTGTTGTTTGAACCTGGCACCGTTCCCTTAGCGCAGTTCTTCAACCGCAAGCAAATGCTGAAAAATGAACAATTATAATAACACCACTTACCTTGACAAGGTGTGAGAGCAGCTTGGAAGATCCCGGCGGCATCGCCAGGAAAAACACGATGGTTCCCTTACAAAGAAGATGCGGCGACACACGAGGCAGCTGGAGCCAAGGTGAGACGCAGGAGCCGGAAGGCAGCTTCAGGCGGGAAGCAGGAACGCGCTCACACTCAACTGCCAGGGACGAAAGCTCAATCCAAAATGGCGCCGGACCGGAAGGACGTCACCAAACAAGAGGTAGATCCGGTGAGAGAGACGCCATCTTGAAGGTGGCAGCACAACGGAAGGCCCCAAGAAGTGGCGAAGGAGCGCCTGACTGAGACAACTCCCCGCACAGGCATAAAATAGACAGCCTCAGCAAAAAATTCAAACAAACGCCCGCGAAAAACAGCAATTGACGTCGGTACAGTCCCAGACAAGACACAGAAGGAAGAGTAGACAGCGCGAATCCCACACAGAGAAGGGAAGAAGGAATAGCCGGCAAGGTGACTAACAGTTTAATGAGGTAGTATGCAGGCACTAAAAGTAGCATAGCGATAGCTGGGAAGACAACACTAGCAGGCGAATATAGAAAGGTAAAAGGATGGGGATAGTAAGATTAAGAATGGGGAACAGGAGAGAGAGGGAGAGAAGAGGGTACAGCAGGTGTTTAAGAAGGTTTGGAAAGTAGAAAGGGAGGCAGCAAGGATAGAAGAAAGAACAGAGAGCTAACGCAACTGTGTAAAGAGAGATGACACACTAGGAGGGTATCCATAGCAGTTGGAGAGCAGAAAGTGTTAAGACAGTGAGGGGGAAGTAGATAGATGAGGGAGGAAAAAAGGGAGGGGGGGGGAAAGGGGGGGGGAAGGGGAGGGGGGGGGAAACGAAGGAAGATATGAGAACGTTACAAGAAGGGAGGCAGGAAGGTTGTACTGAGCCCAAGACAGATGGAGGATAAGTGGATAGACTCTAATAGAAGATAATGGAATAGCATCCGTGAAATGGGATACAGCAATAGCCCGGGCAGAAATAGACAATAGGCAGAGTTGAGCGGGGGGAAGGGATACAAAATCCAGACAGGTGGAAGCCAGGGAACACCGCAACAAACGACCAAGGACTGCAAATGCGACAAGACCAGCACTATAGTAATAAGGGATACAGGATTACGGGGATTTGGTTGGTTTACCCTAAGTTCAGTGGGTGAGAAGTTTAACGTTTATTAGGAGGGGAGAGGCGGGAGAGGTGGGAGGTAGCCTGCCCTGAAGTCTGCATGGGCCTGGCGTTAGTAAATAGGGGAAAATTCCCTATGCACACTAGCGCAACCCTTTGGGTTGGATGTTCGGGGAAAGGAGGTAAACACCCGGCCTCGAGTCCGAACATTCGAATTCTGGACTATAAACCCAAAGGAGGAAATCTCGGCGGAAGGAGTGAGGAAAGAGAACGCCGAGAAAGTTTATATGTTTTGATTGTTTCTGAGTTTTCTTGTGATGTTGTGTACATGTTCACCCCCATGTTCCCTCGTGTGTGTCCCCCTCCCTTTATCCCTACAGATGGGGCCATCAAGATAAAGGTGGCTGGAGCTCACTGGAAGCACAGAAGTGGACTTGCCCGGGAAGGCAGAGAACAACTACGACAGCCGGATCAGCACAGCTCTACTAATGAGTAAGGATATAGTTCTAATATCCCATAATGTTAAGGGCCTGAATAGCCCGGCTAAAAGGCGAGTCGCATTTAGAGATTATAGACGTAAGGGCGCAGAAGTACTCTTCCTACAAGAGACCCATTTCTCCCAAACTAACTTCCCCAAGTATTTCGATAAAAACTTCCGAACCCATTTCCTAGCTTCAGGTCAAGTTAAAAAGAGAGGGGTCGCCATTCTAATTCATAATCATATCCCATATAGACATGCCAAAACGTACCAGGACAAAGAAGGGAGATACCTGATCATCACGGGTTTCATCCGAGAATCCCCAATAACATTTGCTACTGTATACGCCCCAAATGATAACGCCACATCCTTTTTCGATGGCTTCTTTAATAAACTAAGTAAAGTTGCAAAAGGCAATATCATAATGGCAGGCGACTGGAACAGAGTCCTTAACCCTAGTCTAGACCGATGCACGACCACTAACAAACAACACAGACAGGACGTATTAACTCTAACAAAAGGTATAACAAATTGCCAACTAATTGACATATGGAGAGAACTGCATCAAGGAGAACGAGAGTATACTTTCTACTCTCACCCACATAACTCATACAGTAGGATAGACTACTTCCTCGTGTCTAATGGTATGGTCCCTGGGGTCTCTCGCACAGAGATACATGATATTTCATGGTCCGACCATGCACCAATAGAGCTGCGGTGCACACTAATCCCACTGGACAGACCTAGAGCGAACTGGAAACTAAATGAGATCCTATTAAAGATCCCGGATCTCGGAAGAGAAGTAGGTGCTAGAATTCAGGAATATTTTGAGGAGAATGAGGGAAGTGTGGCATCACAAGCCACATTATGGGAAGCTCATAAGGCGACTCTCAGGGGGACATTGATGAATCTGGCAGCCAAACGGAAAAGGGAAAGAGAGAAAAAAACTAAGGCCTTAGAAATCCAAATAGCGGAACTCTCTACCCTGCACAAATCTAATAAACAGGCACATATACTCAAACAACTGCTAGACACCAAAATTAATCTCAACCTCCTCCTTACCTCCCAGGCTGAGAAGGAAATGGCTTGGTCTAACCGGAAATTCTATGAAAAGGCGAACAAACCTGATACACTACTTGCCAATAAGCTAAAAAAGAAGCTTCAAAATAACTCTATCCACGCAATTCGGAACCACAAGGGAGACCTTACCTCCATACCTGGGAAAATAGTGGAGCAATTCAAAGTCTACTATGAAAAACTTTATAATGGAGATAAGGTCACCCATAACAGGAAAACGGGGGACCTATTGTCCACTTTCCTGAAAGAGGCAAAATTACCAACCTTAGCAAGGGCAGAGCGTGAAGCACTACAGGCGGACTTTACCCTGGAAGAACTCAAAGAAGTCATCAAAGCATTAAAACCGGCCAAAGCACCGGGGCCCGATGGCTTCTCTAATCTATATTATAAGAAATATATTAAAATTCTAGCCCCACATATGCTAAAATTGTTTAATGGTGTACTGGAGGGGGACTCCTTCCCGGCACAGATGCTCCAGGCGTCTATCTCGGTGATCCACAAACCTGGAAAGGACCCGGCAGACTGTAAGAGCTACCGGCCCATTTCACTGATCAATTCGGATATCAAAATCTACTCTAAACTTATAGCGAACAGGGTGGGTAGTGTCCTTCCCAGGTTAATCCACACGGATCAAGTAGGGTTTATCGGAGGAAGGCAAGCGGCAGACAACACCAGAAGAATCATAAACCTGATTGATCTGGCCCAAAAGAAAAATATACATTCTATGGTGTTGAGTCTAGACGCGGAGAAAGCCTTCGATAGAATAGACTGGCCCTACTTACAGTATCAGAAACGCTGGGGGCGTTTGGCTTTGGAGGACGCCTCATGCGGGCCATCATGGCACTATATGAGAGCCCTACGGCGAGAGTGAGGCACCAGGGTTTTCCCTCTGAGCAATTCCACATAAAAAGTGGAACGAGACAGGGGTGTCCACTCTCGCCGCTGCTGTTTGCGCTATGTGTAGAGCCCCTGGCAGCACACATACGAAATAGCCCCGACATTACGGGAATCTCAATTGGTGAGCAAGAGTATAAGGCCGCCCTGTATGCAGATGATGTCATTTTAACATTATCTAAACCGCTCACGTCCCTTCCTAATGTTTTCGAAATTCTGAACAAATTTAACCATATCTCTGGCTTTAAGATTAATCAGTCTAAATCAGAAGCCCTCAATATAAATCTTCCCAAAGAAGTCGAAAAACTGATTGATCTTAACTTCAATTTCAAATGGCAACCCTCCGCTATCAAATATTTAGGGGTATATCTTACAAGGGACTACAAAACTCTATATAAAGCAAACTTTCCCAGGTTAATAAAGACGCTGAGAGAGGATCTCAGAATATGGGCAAAAGGGGGCATCTCATGGATTGGAAGGATACAAAGCGTGAAGATGAATCTCCTTCCAAGGATGTTATATCTTTTCCAGAGCCTACCTATACCATTGGTGCATTCTGACATCCTTTCCCTCCAGTCGGCAATAATAAAATTCATCTGGAATAAGAAAAACCCAAGAATTGCTAAGGGTATCCTGATGAGACCCACAACCAGGGGAGGACTAGCGGTACCTTGTTTGTTCGCTTACTACAAAGCGGCTCAATTAGCCCAAATTCTCCAATGGCACACAGACCCAAGCCTTAGGAGATGGTTAGAGTTGGAGAAAAAGTGTTGTGCGCCAATTGATATCCAAACGCTGATCTGGTTGCCCAAGGGAAGGGCACGTCAGATCGGCACACCGCTACAGACCATTGCCAGTTCTATTCGGGTGTGGGAGGCCACCAAATTTAGTTGTAAATTAACCACAAAGGCATCACTTGTGACGCCAATCATCGGCAACCCAGATTTCGCTCCGGGCCTGAACAGTAAGAACATGAAATATTGGACGCAAGCGGGCATTATCCGACTTAATGATCTGAGGGACAGGATACATATACAATCATTTGAACAAATCAAATCCGCAAAAAATATCCCAAATACAGAATTTTTTAAGTACCTCCAGATCAGGGATTTCTATAACAAAACTACAATTAGACCAAAACGTACTAATTTTGAGCAGCTGTGTTCCAGAGACACGGACACAAGGGGACTCACATCTAGGATGTACAGGGAAGTGGTCTGTCCGAAAATGACAAGTGAGACGCGGTTACACTACATCCGACAGTGGGAGACAGACTTAGGGGAGACGTTAGAGGACGAGGAGTGGGAGCAGATTACACAAGCAGCTGCTAAAAGTTCCATCTGTACCACACTAAAGGAGAACGCGTATAAGGTCCTGATGCGGTGGTACTACACCCCAACTAGATTGGCTAAATTTGTTAAGGGCTACTCCCCGCTCTGCCCAAAACAGTGTGGGGAGGCGGCCGACCTGCAACACATGCTGTGGTCTTGCACTAAAGTGGTCCCGATTTGGGAACAGATTAGAGATTGGTTACAGCGGATTCTCGGTTGGGAGATCCCCCTGGACCCGTGGTTGTTCCTGCTGGGCAGGCGGGTCCAGGGTATGCCAAATGCGACACACAAATTAATAACGCATTTCGCAATAGCCACTAGGTGCGAGATTGCAGCATTATGGAAGCAGCCAGCAATCCCAGTTATCCCAAAGATTCGCAATCGAATTTGGCACGTTTGTCGGATGGAACAATTAACGAGTTTGGTTAATGACACCGGCACAAACTTCCTGAAAGTCTGGTCACCATGGCTAGCACAGACGGACATCCCCGGGGTGTACACCACCGCAATTCTGCTATAATAATCGCGAACGCGTTCTCCTTTGGAGGGCAGAAACCGATAGACACATAGAGACGTACAGGTAGAAGACAGCCCCCTATGTAACAACCCGACGAACCTACTATACAGAGTTAAGGTGATTAACTAGAGCTGAAAGCAGGATAGCAAAAAGAATTACCTCCACGGAAAAGAAGATGTAAACTGACTCCTCGACGGCAGAAACTTCTGGAGTAGACCCCACCCCCCCCTCCCCCCCCTCACCCCCTCCTTCCCTCCCACTCCCTTGTCCGATGTCCGGTTTGTCTTGTATGTCCTTTACGTACTGTCTCTGTTTCAAACCAAAGTAGCTTTAATAATTGAAAGATGTTGTTAAAGAGAAAAAAAATAAAATGTTGGGGTATTGTATTACAATGGGCTGTGATATACTGTCAGAATGTGTATCCCCAATAAAGAAAATTGAAGTTGAAAAAAAAAAAAAATGAATAACCTTCACATGTTTCATTAAATTTGTCTTTCATAAGTGAAAAAATCTCTCACATTACTTTTTTTTACCTCCGTACCATAATATGAAAAAGAGGCCTCAGCATCACCTAACCATTAGAGATGGGCAAAGGATTGTATCCTTTTGCGTGTTTGCCAAGAAATAGAAAATGTCCCAACTGAACATTTGACAAACTTTTTGCCCATCTCTGCTAACCATATGGTTCAGTGCCCTGTCTAAACAGACAGTGTAATGGCAAAACTGATATTTTGAACTGCAGTAACAAACTGGATTGGAGAATATTCACACTGAAGATAACCTGTATCTGCTCATCGGACTTGGTGGTAACAGTAGTGGTGCCTCCTTAGGCTAAGGCCCCGCTCCCTCAGTCAGCGCGCCCGCACTGCAGACAGGCGGCGCGCTGACAGGCACAGACCGCGATATGCGTCTGTAGGGAGCCGGGAGCCGCAGCGGGAGGGGGGCGGGAGTGGGAGGGGGGGCGGGATGTGATCGTGGTGCCGTCCACCCCCCCCCCACCACCCCCAAACACAACACATACACACAACACACACATACATACACACATACATATGCACTCACACACTTTTCCTCACAGCTCCTTCCCTGCTCCCCGCCCAAGGAGCCTCCCATCTAGCTCCTTCCCTCCCCTCCTTTCCTCATTAGCTGACTGCCACACCACGTGACGCGTCAGAGCTGCAAATCACTAGGATCTTGCAGCATCGGCCGGCTGATGCGGCACAGGACGCAGTCAGCCCTGCCGGAAGGAGGCAGCGGGGACAAGGACCATTCGGGTAAGGTGCTGGTGGCCCGTGGCTGCGCGCGCCGCCGGGCGCAGCGGGTCCCAGCCCTACTCAGCAAGAATCTCTGGCAAGGAAATATGTACTGTATGCAGAGATAGTAACAAATACACAATCCTAGTTGAGGCTACGAGCTACAAAATCAGCAGCAACAGTAGCACTATTTTCATCCCTGTCACCACTATTGCTGCTGGTGGTTTATCGATACATCAGAACAAGGAAGGGAAAAAGAGACTTGTACAAAAGATTGTGTCACAAAATCCATCAAAAAGTAAGAATATACCCCTGGACGGCTGGTCTTGTCTTTTGAACGAGGTGCTTCATTGCTGCTCTCTGGATGAGCCCAAACCTCCCCTCTCTTATAAAAAAACCCCCCAAATAATCTGGATTTCTCTTAAAATGGAGAAAATGACAGGCATACTCATGCTCAAACTTCCAGATGGTATTGCACCCTTGGCTACTCTATGAGAGCCTTCAACCGTCTGGTAGATCATCCCTCAATCAATCCAGCATCCTCCTATAGAGAGACACTACTGCATATTGCACTGTACTGTTTGGAACTTTGCTTCGTTATCAATTGACTGTATAGCCTTATATGGATGTGCACTTCCCTCCCTTAGCCCACTTCACCCATATTATGTATGTACTATACTTCATTACTTTTTTTTTGCTGTAACCTGGCAAAAAACTTTAATAAACTTTGAGTACAAAAAAAAAAAGTAAGAATATTCCAAATGTATTCATCAAACAATGTCGCCAAGGTGGTTTGGTTGAATTGCAAGATAAACGATATGCAACTACCGCGACAAAGAGACACTCCACTGAAAGTAATATCCTGGCTGGGTTCAAACTGCTAGGTACTGGAATACTGAAAAGATGGAAGCAGGCACTCCAGGACTTAGAAAAATAAAGTTTATTGCAAAACTAAGTCCCGGTGTGCCTGCTTCCATTAAATGTGTTGTGCGTATGTGTATATATGTGTGTGTATACATATGGATAAAATTCAGCTAAAAGCTTAAAGTCAGAAATACAGTGTTAAAAAATGATCATTCATGAATAACATAAGACTTCCAATAAAAATGGAAATCACTCAATTGGGGTACAGGAAAAATAAGAGACATCACATACAAGGTACTGTATCTTGAGATTGGTTGACTTTACATCTTGACATCTTGGATTTAGGTGGTTTGGGCATGTATGACTTGCACAACTTGCTGTCCAAAGCAATTGAATGCTATGTGATATATTGCAAGCCCCTTTGTCAGTTAATGAAGTTAATTCGCAGTAAGTAACCTATTTTTACATGGATGGTAGAGCATTAAAGCAGTTAGAAGGAATGGATATTGGGACCATGGCACTCTTCCAACAGGTCCAGCACCCAGTAGGTGGCACTGCTGCTTCAAAGGAAATCATGTTTTGGGCCATACAGCATGGACTGATGTTTAATAGAGATGTCAACCTGCAATTACCCAAATCTGCGAGATTTACATGTTCCGGAACCCCCAAAAATGTAAATGTATTGGAAAACTACCAACTTCATTGAGTGAAACTTTACTGATGTCTGTTGGGATACGGATAAAAGAAAATGAGTGAGATCAATTCCAAATAAGTAGAAGTAACTGAAAATCAATGGAACAGGACAGTTCTGGCTTAAATGCATTTATTTTGGTTTCCCAAAATGGGCAGGGGTAACATTTCTGTATAATATCAAACACAATCGGGATTTTGTGTTTAAAAAGTTACAACAACAAAAAACTGTACCTTACAATACAGCATAGACTAACAGCCCCCCCCAGGGTATTTGGTGAACAGAAAATAAATAAAAGAATACATCTATTCTGAAATGTCTTCTTAACCCTGCTGCTGCTAGAGAAGTCTGCAACACACTGTTAAAACTACTGCCAGCAAAGGGACTTTACTGAGGCTATAACTTGTATTTACAAATTGTTTTCACACATTATACCGATTAACTTGTTCACAGTCAATAAATATAAATTGTTCCCCAGGTGCAAAACGTGTTCCAGCCCTTAAAATTCACTGATCTATTTTTACTGGTCATTTCAGTTTAAAAAAAAAAATCTGGTACCTATTTATTTATTTTGCAGTGTACAACATTTAGCTTAATTTTCTGATTCTGAAAAGAGTTAATGTGCCTGTTCATCCACTATACAATAATTTAAACATTTTTTCCTTAAAAATTGAAGTAAAATAGTTAATTCAGATAACATAGTTCCCTGCTTAACTTTGGTAGCAATCTAAGTAGGCCTGTTATTTAACTGTTTTTAGGTCCCACACCTGTCCTATAATTTTGTAGTGTACCTTCTGCATCTAGTATCCCAATTACAAGAAATAATGACATGGAAACATATTATTAAGTCTATTCTACTTGCCTTATCAAAATAGTTCATAGTGCTAAATTGTGCTTTGCCACTTCTGAGCAAATTGAACTAACATACAGTATGTACAATAGTTGAAATTTTGGTAACTGGCGTTAAAAGAAAATCAAATACCCTAAAAGAACAGTGGGTGAGAACATATTTTGGAATGTTACTTTGTAAAGATTTGCAAACATAGCAAAAAGGAACTTGTGAGTTGTGTTAATTTCATTATCCTTTGCCGTTTGTTTATCTTAACTTTCCTTTCCCTTCTTTGTTATTGGTCAGACAGGCAGGGACTGTGCTAAATGCTGATTACATTATGATGGTGTTGGAAGATAAACAACAACCCTGTTTAGTCAGAGTAAATTAAAAATGTAGGAATATTTTAAAAAGTTTTTTAAATGCTTAATGTCCAATTGCTTAACTG
The DNA here is from genome assembly GCA_036426205.1 of Ascaphus truei. Taxonomy (NCBI): domain Eukaryota; kingdom Metazoa; phylum Chordata; class Amphibia; order Anura; family Ascaphidae; genus Ascaphus; species Ascaphus truei. The sequence continues at coordinate 20,742 of WSYH01006771.1, forward strand.
TATAACCCATTAAACTCACCACTGCCTCTATTTTGGGCCTACACAGGACTGTGATGCTATGGTAGGAATTATCTAGAACAGGGGAGCGCAATCTTTTTCCCCTGCGCCCCCTGTCAGCTGCCCAGCTCTCTGCGCGCTCCCCTCCCTCCTCCTTACCATTGTTCCCGGCGTCAGGGCGTTATGACGTCACGTTGCCATAGCAATATGATGTAATTACCTGCAGCATCATTTGATGCCGCGTTGCCATGGTGACACGTCTCTAGATGCCGGCTGAACCACGGAAAGTAAGGTTTACAGAGGCCTTCGCCGATTCCCCAGCACTTAATTTAAGTGCCTTCGGGAAGCACACGGGGCCTCTGTAAACACCGCGCCCCCCGCAGTTAATCTGGCGCCCGCCCTGGGAGGTGAGCCCCCCAGTTTGCACACCGCTGATCTAGAATGTGAATCTAGATAAAGTTATATGTTTGAGACCACGAGATTGAGTAAAGCTGCACATGTGAGATGGCTCCAACAAGCTACTCACCTGCTCAATCTCTTAATTAGAAAATGCAAAGCAGGCAATTAGCACCAATAAATTCAAACCGTGTTATAATTACAGCCATTATTTAACCAGGTCCAACATTATATTATCTCTTACTTTTCTACATACCTGTAGTCATAATATAAAGTGATTTTTTTTCCAATTTTGCTTTGTGACGTATTTACAACAGATGCTTCAGAAACACATGACGTTATATGTGTAGTTGTTTTTTATTTTCTATGTATGGCTTCACTGCTGCTGAATGATATGCTCACTGGCTGTAAATTTACTTAATTTCCCTTGTTGAGAAGCGACGAAAAGTGGGACTTTAAACCATAATTAAAGATGTACATGCATTACATTTATAAAAATGTGACCAGTTTAACAACACTTTGAGATAACAATCTGGTGGAACTTCAAAAAAATTCTACATGACAGACAAGCCTAGTGCCTAGCGCATACAAGCCTATCGTGCTATTAGTTGGTGCTAACACCTGCCAAAAAAAAAAAGAAGTTGCAAAATGTCAAACTGCTTTTTTTGGAAAAGGTTTGTAAGCATTACTAAAATGTGAACAAGGGTCAGAAGACTTGGACAAATCCTCATGCTTGGTTGTACTATATTATCAGCACAGCATTGTAATCCCAGTTTGTTCAACTTTCCACTGCTTTTGACTGCAGTGCTTGCTTCCAAGCAGCGCAAGACACATGCTTTAAGTTACTCTTAGTTTGACAATACTGTGTGCCAGCTCTGCAAACTGGAAGTATTGTTATAGGGAGCACAGGACTGTATGTACAAAAAGAAGAAACAACACATATAGTGCGAGATTGTCTTATCCCAAAAAATCTTGAATATTGTATGTGTAATATATGAACGGTGCCAAATCACATGGCCCCAGAGGAGTTAAAGGCACTGAAAGGTACCTTTTTGGGTGTTCCCTGTCCGCATTGATCCCATTTAAACTGGGCATATGGTGGAAACTTCAACAGCCATCTCAGAAAATATATGTGGCACACAGAGAAGTATGGTGTAAACATATTTATAGAATAAAACAAGTTAAAAGCATAAGTACACTCATCTATGATTGTGCAAAGCAGCTCTGAACAAGGTACAGAAAGTGCTTGACTCGAACGACGCATCTTCCCAGTATAGACAGTCATTATATTTCCTTCCTGGCTAATCACTTACAGTATGCAACGTTTGCAACCTGATCAATATGGGAAAATGTGGTAAATTACTATATCGTGCAAACAGAAAGTATGGTATTTCTCAGCAGCACTTTTTCTTGCAATGTTCTCCTCTAATTCATTTGAAATACTTAACCTTCTTGGTAGGATAAGTTATAACTACTTAATAATTGCTTTTACAAATCTTGCCTCTATGTGATGAAAACAGGCCCTTATTCTGTAAGGTGTCATAAGCGTAGATGACGTGCTATGGCAGGAAAGCCCCATTGACTTTAATAAGGCTTTTCCTGTGATAGCACGTCATCTGCGCCTATCACACAATACAGAAAAATCCCCTATCTTTCTATCCTGCTGAACACCTGCTGCTTTCCTGTAATACTTTGTATGTTCTCTGTAACAAAAAAAAGAAGCAAAGATTGCATATATTGATCAATGGAGAAGATGTTTACGGTAGTAGGAATGGATATACAGTACAGTATTATAGTATGCAGAGAGAACTTCATAATTAATGTGTAGTGAAAACTTAAGGATGTGTTCTGAGATTCAGATTTCTGTGAAAAGGAATGAAAATAAGTCAATGGAGTTGAACATCTTCAGGATTTGGGAAAATCAATATCACATGTTCATAGAAGTGTGCTTAATATAAAGACCAGACATAATAGGTGAGATCAATGTAAAGAAAGGGCTAATAGAGGTTTGTTTCGATACATTCTTCCATTTCTGCTTGATTTTGGGCTGTGTGTAAGAAAGTTTCCTATATGTGACAAATGTTTAGCCAGAAAGGTATATGACACTTCAGACTTAACAACTACAATCCCCAAAGAAGGGAGTCAGAGCAGAATCCTTCATAACAGGCCTGCTAAAATCTCAATAATTTATTGGTATACAAAGTAGGGTTAAGACTATGTAAATAATAAACTAAATCCTTACTGACTAATATGTTATATACAAATTAAACTGAGCACATGGGAAACAAAAAGCTCCTCATTGCTCAAAAATGGTAAGCCAGGTACCTTATGGATATTCACACTATACACTCTAGTCTACCGGACCAGCATGATCAAGAAAACAATACATGTACTTAATATGCACATATACAGTAGAACAAAACTAAAAATCAAAATGCACTGTGTACATAATAGGCAAAAAGGATTTCTTAGAGTAAAGATAGAAACCCCCCAAGTTTTGTAGAGTCAGTCCTTATTTGCATGTTGTAGCTGGTCCAGTAAGGCTTAATAGCAGTCACAGGACAATGTTGATTTATATTCAAGGCCCCAGTATATCAGCGGACAACCTGGATCATGTGTGTCACTGTGGCGCATGGCTTGCTACCTGCATTCGGACATCTTTCCTGCATCTAGTGCCCATTTGAGTAATGTATATTATACTTATACTCTACTAGCCAGTCAGGATTTACAGTATATTATTTGTATAATGCGGCAGTTATGTCTTTTTATTTTGTGGTGATAAGTTTCAAATCAACTTTGTATACTAATAATTGTTTTGATTTTAGAGTGCTCCATGTGTGGGACTCTGGTCTGATTCTCTTCTGATGGGAATGTGTTTATGAAGTTGTTGTATAGTCACAGTCGTTACCGCCTGGTAACACAAAGTATAGATCTACAATATTAGATCGTGTGCTGGATTCTTGTGGTGATAATACTTCAATCTTGACAGAATTTGTTTTACATAAGTCCAACATAAAAAAAAAAAAAGTAATGCACAAAGACTTCAATCGTACATGTTATTATAATCTGTGTGTCCTGTAACTCCTCTTTAACTCTTCCTGCTGGCACTCCCTAAATCAAAAGCTGATGCACATAGCGCAAAACTTGGAGCAAAAACCTTAATACACTGACACAAAGAGAAGTAAGATGAAAGGGATGTAATTTGCGTACATTGTGTTCCAAGTTTGCATTGATACATCTCCCCACCCCAACACATTACATATACATTTTAAAGCAGCAAAACATGTGAAATGTTTTTTTTTAAATAAATAAATCAGTTCTGTAGTATTAGATAATAGTTACTGTTTTTTTTATTTAATCTTAATGCCATTTTTAATGAGTTGTAATAGACTGAGCATCCTTTTGATTTCTATAGCAGGTTTAGCCCACCTTCCCAGCAGTGTAAAATATTTGTAACACGTTCCTGTCTGTGATAATTTGTTGCCAATATTCCCAACAGTTTGAGCAGCAAACTGTAACAATAGGTAATGCTACCTTTAGTAATATCCAGATACATTGTAGCTGCTGAGTGACACTGACTGAAGGATTGATTGGAAAGGAAAGGCGGCTATTTAGTTAGGCACACAATAAGGATTTTACAGATTTTTAACAGGACCACCAAACGTTTGCCAGCTTAGGTAAGAATGTAGAATTATACATTGCCACATGCTTTACATATTGAAAAAAAAAAGGAGGGGGGGGGTTGTATTTCTGCTTTAATTTCTTTGGGACTTATTTAACTGCATTCTTAAAGCAACAAAATATAATTCCGATGGATTTACAACAAAACACTTTATTTCTCAAAAGTTACAAAAAAAACAAACAAGGGAAACTTCAGTGGAAGGTATTTGTTTATTTATAAAATGTTTTACCAGGAAGTAATACATTGAGATTTGCCTCTCGTTTTAAAGTATGTCCTGGGCAACTGCTGTGGCTCAATAATGTACCTGACCTATTTACACAATTATAATCCAAAAAAGGTTAAATAACCAAGTCCACATTATTACAAAAGCTCTCTACTTCATTTTTACATAGAAGCAGGATTCTGAGACCATATTAAAAAAAACAGAGGTTACAGAATAATATGAAGATAGACTGTGACAAAAAAAAGTAAACAAATGAAGGGTAAAATATAGAGGTCAAATGGATGACTGTGTACTGATTTTAATCAAACTGCAGCTACTGGGCAGTTAGAAAAATAACATTACCTCTCTATCCCTCTGTTTACCTAATGGTAATTAAGTAATAATAACATTGCTCCTTTCTGAGTCTGCTACAGTATATAAACCAGAGCAGCAACAGATAGTGTCATGATACCACACAAGATGTAGCTGCACAAATACACATGCACTGTACAGCACACACTGAGAACCTTTGCAAATGGGTAGATAAATGTGATTTCTGACCACTGCTTCTTTTTTCATTGAACTGCTCCACAAACTGAAAAGCTCTCTGATATGAACAAACTGCCCCTGCATGCTTGATGTGAGTGAAAACACGTGCTTGTGCATTGAGGACCGAATTCTTACCAAGTAGTAAAAGGAGGTTAACCCTTTCGCCCCTCTGGCAGCGAAAGAATCTGTTCCCGCAAAATAACCATGATTCAAGTAGGAACACAATGCAATTGCAAATATAATAATAATGCAACAGACATTTTTAACAGGACGTTGCCACATTACTATAAAAATGTTAAAATGGACCCAATTAAAAGTGACACCATTTGTTCCATCCTAGTTTACAGTAGATGCATAACTCTGGAATGTTAACCCCTTATGCGCAGAATGAGTTAAAAGCCTTCCATGGCAGAAGTGCATTCACTGCATTCCGGGCAGCACTGACACCACCAGAGGAATGCAATGCAATGTGTCTGGCACTGGAAGGGTGGAAACCAGCAGATAATAGTGGTACTGTGCCTGATGTCAAGAGATGTGACACATTAATTCCTTGCGATCATTTAAAAAAAAAAAATTGTACACAGAAAAATAAGTGAGAACTTTCTTTAATCAATAATTTTTATAAAAAGGAACTAGTTATGTTCGCAAATACAAATAGTGGGTTTTAATACTTCTCCTAAGAACACCCTTCAACCACTGAAAACCATGCCTGTCAACTTTCACACTGTCAAATATTTTAGTGTCATTTGATCATGTTTTAGGAATAACAAAAACGATGGTTATTTATTGAAGTCTTCCTTGATGCAAAAAACAAAAATCAAGGGGGAAAAAAAAAATCAGTCTTTTTTTTCTTAGATACATCTGGTGCTATTTGCTTTAAGTGTGACTTTTTTTTTTTAATGATAGATTGATGCCGTTTGTGCACCAACACTTCAAAGTCAGCAGACTGACAAATAGCACAAGGACGTCAATTATTTAATGTACCGTATAAGATCGGTCAGGATAAAACTGGAGCCTGGTAGCTTGAAACGTGAGATGTATTGTCATTGTACAACGTGCTCAAGAATGGAACATGTCTCCCCCCCCCCCCCTCCCTCTCCCCATGACATTGTAAATGTCCTTACCTTACTGTCCCCAAGTTCCGGATCGTCGTAGTAGCCCTGTCCTGATTCATAAGCTGTGTCCCCCTGATTCAATACAGTGTAAAGGAAAAGAAGGGCTACTTCCAGCAAGTGCATTTTCCACTCCGGGATGAGGCTCAAAATGCCTGTGACAGTCAGACTACTACAGTTATGTGCTTCCAGATACAGTAAGCAGTTAGTAAATCCTCACTCAGTTAAGGAGTCCGCGAATATTCAGCCTCTTTCCAAGCAAGTGATCTAAATGTTGCCAGGTAAGAAAATAAAGCAGCCCCAGGAAGTGGGACATCCGAGTCGATTACTCCAAACGAGTGTGGGGCAACTACACAATCCCAACATGGGCAAAAATAGCTGGCCAATTGTAATTCGGTGTGGAAGGGAGACAAGAAGATACTAGGCTATAATAATCAAGAAGCATGTGGGTGGGTAGGGGGGAAAGCCCTGGTTCACTTGCAGTGCCTGGTTGGCATAGGGCAAAGTCACTGGTGAGCAGAGAGGGAGCCAATCCAGTTCCCTATGAGCAGCGTGTGTTAATGAGAAGCTGTGGAGGGATGTCAGGTTTAATGCAGTGTGTGTGAGAAGGAAGGCAGAGAAGGAGGCATGCACACAATAATCCCTCCCTCCTCTCATCCTCTGATTGTAAATGCTATTTCTCCACCTCCTCCTCCTCTCCCTCTGCTCCTCCTCCTTGTCAGTTTCAGTGGGATGTACCATCATTGCAGAAAAATCTTAGACCTATTGTGATGAACAGCTGTTCATTGCCGAGTGCTCCAAGGAGCTATTGTGCTTGTCCCAGATCTGTGTATTCCTGTTTGTTTATGCTTATCCTTTTCAGAAATTCTATTCAGGCATCAATCAGGCAGTAATTTAATCCCTGAATGGAGCGAGGTAGGAACACTGGAAAGCAGCAGCTCTAATTCTGCACGTGTGGACTGTGAAAGAGGCAACTCTAACTCTAACAATGTCCCTGCCAGGTACAAATTGACAGGGGTGTAAAGGGGCAGTGCCACATGGGCAGGAAAAGAGGGTTCAACCCCTTGGCTGTGTAACACCTCTAACCCCCCCCCCCCTCATGCAGAAGGGTGTACACACATTCAGTCTCTCCTTGCACTGCAGACAGGGTTTCTACCTGCTTCAGCGTACAGTAGCTAAATCAGTTTTACCTTTTGTCTCAGGGCTTCTCCAGTGGATCCACACCTAAGGCTGAGTCCCTGCTGGCGCTGAGCGCGCTCATGCTTGGAAAGCGCTCCAAGCATGAGCGCCAGGTGTCCTGGCATTTACGTGCGCGGGGGGGGGGGGGGGGGGGGGGGCATTGAGCGCGCTGGAAACTTTGTTTTTTGTTTACATAAGCACCGAGCGCTGGTGAGCGTGTGTGCCCGCATGTGAGCGCGCGCGCACCGCGTGAGCGGGATGTACATATATCTATATCTGTAAGTAACCGCGGCAAGCGCCGCCCGCTCAGCACTAGCAGGGACTCAGCCTAAGCTGTAGTGAGGAGTAGAATAAGTGTAAAAGGGCACCAGGAACTTTTAATAGGATGCTTGCTTTATTGTCATCAGGATCAACATACCAAACAGCATAGACAGTACATGCTTTCAATATCTCTCTCATGCAGCATCTCTCTTTGCCTGCAGTTCCTCCCAGGACCCAACTTAACCCTGGATAGAAGTGGAGTAGGCTCAGCCCCAGGTCCCTACTTAAAATAGTACTGCACTCCACCAAAAGCGGCGTCACAACCAGCGTGACCCGGTGGTGTGCGTGTAAGAGCAAGTGGGTACAAACTGCGGTGGTAACAATCCCAGTCGGAGCAAACAGTCACAACGCTCTGAACTTCAGCCCAAAATGCCGGTAGTACACATCACGGAAGGTGACGTCACTGAACAGATGTCACAAGTAGAGCGCCCGTTTCGGGGAAGACCACAGCTAATTGTGACCTCACGGCTATATTAATGGTGCCAGAAGACACTGGGTCAGCAAAAACAGCAATCAAATCTGGGATTGTTACCTACGCTGTTTGTACCCACTTGCTCTTACACACACACCACCGGGTCACGCTGGTAGTGACGCCGCTTTTGGTGGAGTGCAGTACTATTTTAAGCAGTAGTGAGTTTACCCTTGGTTCCGGAAAGGACTGATTACCTGTATGGGGGAAGGTTCTCACTAATTTGGGAACACTCTCGACAACATAATTCCGAGGAGGATCCTCTGGTGCACTGGTTTGGAGCCAGCTACCTTGGAGAGAGAGACACCTTCTGAAGACCCTCACCGGGAGACCAGATGAAGAGTTTCCCCTGACTGGACCGGTTCCTAGCGTTGGTAACACGTCTTGTCACATGTGCCTGTATTTAATTTATTTGATGTTCGCAGATTACTTACCCCCCCCCACTTTTTAATCTACTTTTTACTAAATTTACTACACTATGAGCGTTATGCACTGTTTTTTTGTTTTTATTCTCTTCTTGTGTGTGTAGGGTGCTGGGCCACCCTTGTTCTACAGCTACAGACACTCTCTTTATTACCATATTGAGGTTTTGTATTTAACACTGTTTTTATATTCACTATATCTTATTGGGTATTTGGGATCTGAATTATTCAGTCTAAGTTTCCGTTTTGACTAGTTGTCACCACTGCTATTTATCCTAGAATTCACATCAGTAGGGCACTTTTTTTCATTTTATTCACAGACAAGCATGTGTCTGGAGATTGCAACAGTATCCATTAGCTCTGCATATAAGCTGGCTCTTAGCTATGGGCAAACTGATTAACCCTTTCACTGCCAGCATCTATCATAGCCTACAACATGCTAAAAGGGTCTGCTTTTAGCACGGGTGCTACAGTACAGCTCTAAAAGGACCTGCAATGTATGGAGTCCTACTAAGTATTGGCAGTTGTATTGGTGTTATGGTTACAAAATGTTCTGCTGGAACTCTATTGGTTTTTGCTTGGGATTTGTAAAAGATGAAAAAAAAAAAAATAATCCTGACATTTTATCAACATTTGGCCTCAATTTTTCGAAATATGAACTTTGTGCCAAAGTTTGGGGGATTTGCGTTCACAAGTCCAAAAGTGCCCAGTCACATAAAAACAGAATAAAAGACAAATTGAGGATGTGTCTTTCTCTGTTTTTCGCTCAAATTTTGCTTGAATTTCCAAATGTCTTTCACTGGGATAACTGCGAATTTTGGAAAATGTGGGTTTAACATGCCAACCTGCCCATTGTCAGCAGGGTAAAATCAATGGAAAACTTGTGTGTGTGTGTGTGTGTGTGTGGTATGTATATGTATAAGTATATGT
>WSYH01006771.1:35000-36263 GCA_036426205.1 Ascaphus truei
ACATGCCTGATATATGATTTCATTCCTTTCGCACAGGGGTGTCCTCAGTACTGGCCCGAAGAAGGGATGTTGAGGTATGGCCCAATCCAAGTGGAATGCATGTCTAGTTCAATGGACTGTGATGTCATCAACAGAATTTTCAGGATATGCAACTTGACCAGGGTAAATATAATAATGGTTTTCATCTTTATAAGTGGAAAGAGGTACTCCAACGGTTTCTGTTCATAAAAAATGATCTCCAGAATGCTTAATCCGTTCCTTTCTTCACTTGTATCTATAAATTAGGAGCGTTAACATTTGCATAACAGGAAGCACATTTAAAAAATGGAATATTATGTTTCAGTGTATTATCTACTGTGTAATGTATGAGGATTCATTTCCAACTGATTTGCTTTGTCCAGCCTCAGGAAGGGTACCTGATGGTGCAGCAGTTCCAGTACTTAGGATGGGCTTCTCACAGGGAGGTGCCAGGCTCCAAAAGATCTTTCCTGAAATTGATTCTCCAGGTTGAGAAATGGCAAGAGGAATGTGATGAAGGAGAAGGACGTACCATTATTCACTGCCTGTAAGTCACCCATTATTCACTAAAGGACATCATTTAGAGTCTCGTCCACTACTTTCTTTCTGTCAGGGTTGTCCTGCTAATGGATGTTCTTATTGACTTGGTTAGTTTATTTATGCTATAGAGATAAATTGTTCCATTAGCAAGTCAAAATAAGGGCCTTTGCATTAATTTATTGTTACGTTGGCTGTTTTCTGCTCTAGCTTTTGTGTTGCTTTTTAACGTGTCAACTTATGCATTCGTTATGCTATTATTTTCTGACCTATACCCTGCCATCTATGTACTTTTTATCTTGTCAAATAGGTGCATGCATCGAATCTTTTGCACATTTTTTAAGAATGTCTTAACAGTAGGTCACCTGTCTATAGAAAAAATGTCCAAGTTATAGCTTGTCTAAGACTATGATTATACCACTGCAGGCAGGAGACACAGGGAGGCGTGGCCATGATGTCACGTGCCTCATTGGCTGAACTGCTCACGTGACGCGGCCGTTGCTCGGGGAAATACATTTCCCATATCTGCCCTAAATTTGCGCGCTTTGCCGCCTCATACGCGCATGCTCAGTGGAAAGCATTGGTTTGTTTTGGCTTCGCGCTGTGTCGCGCTCCCGGCCGCAGTTGGTATAGGCACTTGATATTCCATTAGTTCCTCGTCTTACAATTATGCAAGCCTTGTTTAAAACAATGGTTACCTATCAATAC
>WSYH01000697.1:0-135646 GCA_036426205.1 Ascaphus truei
TCCCTCTACACCCCTCTACCTCTACACCCCTCTAAACCTCTACACCCCTCTACACCTCTACCTCTACACCCCTCTACCCCTTTCTGTCTCTTCTCCCCTCCCTCTACACCTCTACACCCCTCCCTCTACACTTCTACCTCTACACCTCTACATCCACAACCCTACACCCCTCTACACCTCTACCTCTACACACCTCTACCTCTACACCCCTCTACTTCTACACCTGCACCCCTCTACACCTCTACCTCTACACCCCTCTACCTCTACACCTCTACACCCCTCTACACCCCTATACTTCTACACCTACACCCCTCTACACCTCTACCTCTACACCCCTCTACACTCCTCTACCCCTTTCTGTCTCTTCTCCCCCCTTTTCCCCCTTCTGTCTCTTCTCCCCCTTCTGTCTCTTCCCCCTCTACCTCTACCCTTCTGTCTCTTCCCCCTCTACCTCCCCCTTCTGTCTCTTCCCCCTCTACCTTACCCTCTCCTCTCCTCTGCCCCTCTCCCCCTCAGTCTCTCTGCTTGCCCCCTCTCCCTCCTTCTCTCTCCTCTTCCTTTCTCCCTCTAAGTATCTCCTCTACATCTCACCCTCCTTCTCTCCTCTCTCCCCTCTCTCTCTTCTACCCCTCTCTCCTCTCCCCTCACTCCTCTCCCTCCCCCTTTCTCCCTCCTTCTCTCTCTACCTCTCTCCCCCCCCTTCTCCCTCCTTCTCCCTCTACCTCTCTCCCTCCTCCTCTCTACAGTACTTCTCTCTCCTTTCCCTCCTCTGTCCTCTCTCCTCTCCCTCCTTCTCTCCCCTCTTCCTTTCTACCTCTACCTCTCTCCTCGACATCTCTCCCTCCTTCTTTCTCATCTCTCCTCTCTCTCTCTTCTACCCCTCTCTCCTCTCTCCTTTTCTCCCCTCTCCCTCCTCTGTCCTCTCTCCTCCCCCTCCTCTCTCCTCTGACCCCCTCTCCTCTCCCTCCCTTCCTTCTCTCTCTTCTTCCTTTCTCCCTCTACCTTTGCCCCTCCTTTTCTCTCCTCTCCCCCTCCTTCTCTCTCCTCTCCCCCTCCTCTTCTCTCCTCTTCCCCCTCCCCTCCTTCTCTCTCTTCTTCCTTTCTCCCTCTACCTCTGCCCCTCCTTCATTCTCTTCTCCCCCTCCTTCTCTCTCCTTCCCCCTCCCCTCCCCTCCCTCTCCTCCCCCTCTGACACACACTCAGTCTGCCACACACTGTCACAAAGTCTGACACACGCAAGCAATGTTGAGCAGAAGAAGCAGCATCTCTCCCCCTCCTCTCCCCCCCCCTCCTCCCGTAGCTCACATGAAATGTTTACAGAAGAAGCCAGCAGCATAGATCACCCTCCCTCTCAGCTCACAGGCAGGAGGCAGCTAGGACTGCATGCGCGCTCCTAGGAGGGAGGAGAGCGGAGGTGGGAGAGCCAGGGGAAGCAGTGAGTGCGGGCGGCCAGGCGGAACCCCTGGGACTGCTCCATGGAGGGGATTCCCCGGTTGGGAATCACTGCCCTACTTATATACATACTCCACCTCCTCTTCTACATGCAAAAGCAATGGTAGCCAGGGAAAGAAAAAAGAGCAGGGGACAATGAGTACAAGGGGAATGCAAGGCACAACAAAAGGGGATCTACAAGGTGTGCAAAGCTACAGCCACGGCCCCTTTTATTCTCCAACATCTCCGAATTTTTTCGGGGATTTTTTCCAAATGCCACGCACTTCACCACGTTCATGCCGTATTCTGACCACATTCATGTTGCATTCACACCCGCGGTTGATGTATTTATTGATAATGGTTCGGATTTAATTGGTTGCAATTCTTCACGTATCCGCCAGATGGCAGATTTTCATGAATTGTAATGCGCATACGCTTTAGTAATGTGTCGACTTGCAGGTGTTTAAAAGAACACCCCAGTGGTCCATTGTAAATTGGCCTTGGGACTGAAGAAGTTACAATAATGTATCAATTTAGGATTTTCATATGAAAACTAAAAGCGCAGTGTCTGGTGTTCTATTGTTCAGAGTTCCGAGATGAGTGCACAACTGCAGTCCATGTTCCAAAAACCCGACAGAACGTATGCTTATTTAATATGGGCCGCGATTAATGCAACAGATAATAAGACGGCAACAGTTGTTCAAATTTATCAGTATTTTATCGAAAACTATGACTTTTACAAATTTTCACCAGATGCTCATTTGTGGAAGCGTGCAATAAGGAAAAAGTTATGTATCGATCCGTGTTTTTTCGTATTGATCCCGGTGTTATTGGAGGGTATTGGTGTGTCACCGGATTTTTCCCATATCTATGATCATGGAGACTTCAAAAGGCGAAAGGTCATGTTAAAACCAACTAAGAAACGTCAGTCGCAGGCAAGCAATGCGCCAGCACCAGCACCGGCTTCCAATAACGGTCCGACCGTCAGTGAAAACCTGGTGACCGACAGCCCTTGCTGTCTGTCCCCGCCCGGATACCTGCAGCCTGAGCCGGATTTCACGTATAGATTCCAGCAAGCTTGCATGTACCTAAGCGATTTCCAGCCTTATCAGCTGACTACAGGTGTAGTAGTCCCGCTGTCACCTGTCCACTACGTGTATAATCAAGAATACGAAACTGGCAGTGGCTGTGGCTCCAGCTGATTGGCAAAGTCTATGGTGAGTAATGTTGCCGTATTTTATTCTTTTTTTGAAATATCAATTCAATGCACAGTCAAGCGATTCTTCTGTAAGCAATATCTCCTGTCGGCAATATCATTGGCTGAGCAGCTTCTACAGTAGATACTGAACAATTGGTGGAAAGCTAAGCGCATGCGCATTGGAACCTTCTTGAAACGCATATGCGTATCATCACATCCACAGTAGGCGCATGCGCATGCGCATGTGAACAGGAGACGCCCCCTGAGAAAATTATTGGTGTGACTGACTGTGGGAACTTCTTTAGGGGACTGACTGACAATTACAGTATAACTAGTACTTTTGTTTTTCCTCAGAAAAGAAAACTTTGTCATCTCATGCTGAAAACGGCAAATGGAGGGATTTCGATGGATAATATCGCTTTGTGTTACAATGCCTGCACATTCCGGTACGTGGTTTTTTAAATCCGATACAGCAGTCTACAGTTTAGTGGCCGTTGTTATTGATTAGGATAGAATACTGTAAGTGAGAGCTTCATAGAAAACCTGAAACAGTATGCTGTTTTCAGACCGTATACAATACTTTTTTTATATATACTGTATAATAAACCCGAAAAATAAAAAGTATGCATTTATTCTACATGTATTCCAGTACATATGTGTATACTATACCTGTACAGCATGTATTGTTTTAATATTCTTGTGATGTACAGTACTGAGCATGCCAACAGTATACAGAACAGTACTGTATTTTGTTACAGTATAAAAGGAGACAATGGAACAATTTAAAACAAATCAACGTTTTCTTTTATTGGTGGAGTAAGTACAAAAACATTTATTTACAAATACAATTTAAAAACATTTAAAGTGTACAGCAATTCAAAACATTAACAGGTGTATGGTTTACTGCTAGTGAAAACATTTATGTACAGAAAGTCAAAACATTTACAGTAGGATGGTGTACAGTACAGTCAGTCAGGCCTGCACAACTCCAGTCCTCGAGGGCCACAAACATGCCCGGTTTTAAGGATAACGTTGAAAACCGGGCCTGTTTGCGGCCCTCGAGGACTGAAATTTTGCAGGTCGTGTGTACAGTAAGTAAAAACATTTCTTTATTAATACAAGTTAAAACACGCAACATCTCCTTTATTAAAGTACAGAAAGTCAAAACATTTACAGTAGGATGGTATACAGAACAGTCAGTCAGGCCTGCACAACTCCAGTCCTCGAGGGCCGCAAACCAAGCAATGCGCCAGCACCAGCACCGGCTTCCAATAACGGTCCGACCGTCAGTGAAAACCTGGTGACCGACAGCCCTTGCTGTCTGTCCCCGCCCGGATACCTGCAGCCTGAGCCGGATTTCACGTATAGATTCCAGCAAGCTTGCATGTACCTAAGCGATTTCCAGCCTTATCAGCTGACTACAGGTGTAGTAGTCCCGCTGTCACCTGTCCACTACGTGTATAATCAAGAATACGAAACTGGCAGTGGCTGTGGCTCCAGCTGATTGGCAAAGTCTATGGTGAGTAATGTTGCCGTATTTTATTCTTTTTTTGAAATATCAATTCAATGCACAGTCAAGCGATTCTTCTGTAAGCAATATCTCCTGTCGGCAATATCATTGGCTGAGCAGCTTCTACAGTAGATACTGAACAATTGGTGGAAAGCTAAGCGCATGCGCATTGGAACCTTCTTGAAACGCATATGCGTATCATCACATCCACAGTAGGCGCATGCGCATGCGCATGTGAACAGGAGACGCCCCCTGAGAAAATTATTGGTGTGACTGACTGTGGGAACTTCTTTAGGGGACTGACTGACAATTACAGTATAACTAGTACTTTTGTTTTTCCTCAGAAAAGAAAACTTTGTCATCTCATGCTGAAAACGGCAAATGGAGGGATTTCGATGGATAATATCGCTTTGTGTTACAATGCCTGCACATTCCGGTACGTGGTTTTTTAAATCCGATACAGCAGTCTACAGTTTAGTGGCCGTTGTTATTGATTAGGATAGAATACTGTAAGTGAGAGCTTCATAGAAAACCTGAAACAGTATGCTGTTTTCAGACCGTATACAATACTTTTTTTATATATACTGTATAATAAACCCGAAAAATAAAAAGTATGCATTTATTCTACATGTATTCCAGTACATATGTGTATACTATACCTGTACAGCATGTATTGTTTTAATATTCTTGTGATGTACAGTACTGAGCATGCCAACAGTATACAGAACAGTACTGTATTTTGTTACAGTATAAAAGGAGACAATGGAACAATTTAAAACAAATCAACGTTTTCTTTTATTGGTGGAGTAAGTACAAAAACATTTATTTACAAATACAATTTAAAAACATTTAAAGTGTACAGCAATTCAAAACATTAACAGGTGTATGGTTTACTGCTAGTGAAAACATTTATGTACAGAAAGTCAAAACATTTACAGTAGGATGGTGTACAGTACAGTCAGTCAGGCCTGCACAACTCCAGTCCTCGAGGGCCACAAACATGCCCGGTTTTAAGGATAACGTTGAAAACCGGGCCTGTTTGCGGCCCTCGAGGACTGAAATTTTGCAGGTCGTGTGTACAGTAAGTAAAAACATTTCTTTATTAATACAAGTTAAAACACGCAACATCTCCTTTATTAAAGTACAGAAAGTCAAAACATTTACAGTAGGATGGTATACAGAACAGTCAGTCAGGCCTGCACAACTCCAGTCCTCGAGGGCCGCAAACAGGCCTGGTTTTATCCTGAAAACCGGGCCTGTTTGCAGCCCTCGAGGACTGGAATCGTGCAGGTCTTGTGTAAGTAAAAACATTTCTTTATTAATACAAGTTAAAAAACGCAACAAGTCAAAAAATAAACAACAGTTGAACAGTCACGCAAATTCGATCCCCACCAGATTGTCCTTCCAGGGCCAATGCCTTGTATGGCACAAAATGCCATTAATGGAGTCTCGTACGATTTTCATTAAAGTATCTGAAATTGAAAAATAGCACTGCAATTCCCCACAATAGTCCTCCCTTTTTTCGCGATTTCCTTCGTAGTTTACATTTTTGGCCCACCCACAGTACACCAAGGAGGACACGTGGTGATAAAAAAATTAATATGCCATACTTCTGGGGTAAACCAGCACTCATCACCCTATACTTCTCCCTGAGTGCTGGTGGCAGCTCGCGCAGGATGATGTCGGGCACCGTATCGATGCAAGCGTATGTAGGTTGGGTTCTGGGAGTGGGTGTGCATCTGGGAGCGGGTGTGCTTCTGGGAGCGGGTGTGCTTGTGGCAGCGGGCGAGGTTAGGTTGTCTGGGAGGAAGCTTTCCTCTTGTCTTTGTTGCCGTGTTGTCTCCTGGCGTGGTCTTGACAGGGTTGTCATGTTATCCTCCTCCTCAACGGCATTCATAGTTACATAGTTACATAGTAAATGAGGTTGAAAAAAGACTTGCGTCCATCAAGTTTAACCTATGCTAAATTTAGACAACAGATACAAAAAACCCCATTAAGGGGAAAAATGAATTCCTTCCTGACTCCAAGAATTGGCAATCGGGTTAATCCCTGATCAACATCCTTCCATGTATACTTATTGTATATCCCTGTATATTTCCCATCTAAAAAGATGTCCAAACTTTTTTTGAACAAAATCTATTGTATCTGCATCACAGTCTCCATGGGAATGAATTCCACATTTTAACTGCCCTTACTGTAAAGAACCCTTTCTTGTTGCTGGTGAAATTCCTTTCCTCCAACCTTTAAGGGATGCCCCGAGTCCTTTGGACTGCCCGTGGGATGAATAGTTCTTTTGGAAGCTCCTCTTGTATTGTCCCTGAATATATTTGTATATAGTTATCATATCCCCTCTTAGACGCCTCTTTTCTAATGTAAATAAATCTAATTTAGCTAGCCTCTCCTCATAAGTTAGAATGTCCATCCCCTTTATTAATTTGGTGGCTCTTCTCTGCACTCTCTCTAGTTCCATAATGTCTTTTCTTAGGATTGGTGCCCAAAATTGTACTCCATATTCAAGGTGTGGTCTTACTAATGCTTTGTAAAGGGGCATAATTATGTTTACTTCCCTTCCATCCATTGCCCGTTTGATGCAAGATAAGATCTTGTTTGCCTTTGCAGCTACTGCATGACACTGGGCACTATTGCTAAGCCTGCTGTCTACAAGCACTCCTAAATCCTTCTCCATCAAGGATTCCCCCAATATATCTCCATTTAATTTGTAAGTCGCCTTTTTATTCTTGTATCCCAAATATATAAACTTACATTTATCTGTATTAAACCTCATCTGCCATTTACCTGCCCACGTTTCCAGTCTCTCCAAGTCCTTCTGAAGAGAAATTACATCCTGCTCTGATTCTATTACCTTACACAATTTAGTATCAGCAGCAAAGATGGAGACTTTGCTCTCGATCCCAACCTCAAGGTCATTAATAAACAAGTTAAAAAGCAGGGGTCCCAGTACCGATCCCTGAGGAACTCCACTCACGACTTTAGCCCAACCTAATCTACACAAATTCTTCTGGTGGAGGGAGTGCGCTTGATGTTGGAAGGCGGCCAAAGGTCCCATTCATCACATCCATGCCACCCACCTGCTCTGGCGTCGGGGATACAGGGGCATGAACACCGAGCAAATTATGTATCCCCGCTATCAGTCTCTATCTTCTCCATCCGTTGATCCATCTTCTCCAACTGTTGATCCATCTTCTCCATCCATTGATCCATATTTAGCATGGTCTCTAAAAGCAGATCTATCTTTACCAGCATAGTAGAGTTCCCGGGGATATCCACACTTAACCCATTCAGCAAGCGGTCTAACGAGATGGTTCTTGTGCATGGCATGCTGTGGATATCTGGGTGGATGGGTGCTATGGAGGATGAGATGGGGGTTCCCTGGAGAGAAGTGGCAGCGTCGTCGAAGAGGGATGGAGAAAGCGACCTGTGGATTTCCAGGCGAGAAGCGGCAGTGTCGTCTAAGCGTAAAGGAGAAAGTGACCCGTGGATTTCTGGGAGACCAGCGGCAGCATCGTCGAAGAGCAGTGGATTAGACGGGCTGTAGACTTCTGGGAAAGCGGCGGCAGCATCAGATGAATAGTGGAGAAGATGGGCTGTAGATTTCCGGGAGAGCAGCGGCAGAGACGTCGAAGCGTAATCGGGGAAGTGGCCTGCGTGTTAGATGGGTTGGCTGTCATTTGTTTTGCCTTGAGTGTACTGTACATCACCGAATTTTGTCTTGACATACAGTAGCGGCAGCTTTTATTTGAACAAATGCCGGCGGCATCCCGGGATCTACTCCGGCTGCCGCCAGTCAAGACCGCGCGCCGCCGCATTTCCTACACGCACCCCCCTCCAGTTCGCGCGCATTTTATCCCCCCTTCCCGACCCCCGAACCCGGCTCCTGCTCTGCCCCTCTGCTTCCCCGCACCCCCGCTTACCTCACTTTAAGCTCCAGGGGTGTCGGGGAAGCTGGGCGCGCACGTGACAGTGATGTCACAGTGCGCCGCAACAAGCCGCGTCTCCACGCTTCCCTCATGCATCCTGCCGTGCGGGAAGTGTTCAAATAAAAGCTGCCGCTACTGTAAGGCTTACATGTATTAAAACCCTTAGCCTTTGGGGTCAGCAGAAGGTTTTCTTTATTAGCCCTAACCTGTCGCTTTGGCCTTGGCTTGGAAACGGCTGCCGCCTTTCGCTTTTTCTGTGTGACAGGCACGGCAGAGGTGAGTGGCTTCCTGCATCCGTAGAATCAGGGTTGATCCATGGAAGCAAATGGCACAATGCAGTATCTGGACAAGGGCAAGTTCAGATACAGATCATCGAGTGGGAGGCTATGCAAAGTGTGTAACCTTTTATGCATGGCGACGAGGTACAAGTGTTAAAGTGGGCGTACTCTAATGTGAGTCATTAACGTATAAATACACCATCCATTTTGTGGATTCACTGCACATTGAATACACATCGACTAAACATCGAATATACATTTTAGTGCTTGTATTTCTTTCTATTCGCTGCAATGCCTGTTAAAAAGATTTCAAAGGATCTCAGCATGAGAATTAAGGAGATGTACACAAGCGGACAACGAATTGCAGATATCCAACGCTGGTTAGCTGCTTCTGGCCTCGTTGTGCCATCAACCACTGTGTGCTATCATGCACACGGAAAAACCAAACAACGCACGAGGACACCAATGGTAACTAACGCGTAAGGATATTTATATAACTATATAAAACAGGATATCTATTATTGTTTATATTGCTGCATATTAATAGAACTATATAGTATAGATCTATCTAATTTTATAGTTATTTCGGTATATTTATATAACTACAGTATATAATACAGTATATCTATTGTTGTTTATATTGCTGCATATTAATAGAACTATATAGTATAGATCTATCTAATTTTATACTATTTTTACTGTAAATGATGTGCTGTACTTGTGGCCTACTGCACTGTAATTTACCGGATTGTTGTTTTTCTGTACACTGTAGGGAGACAACTCTTCTGGTCGACAAAATAAGTGAAGAGAATGATGAGAAGAGTGCCTTAAGGGTCAAATACACTCTGCTGCAAAATCACAATCTCACTGTATCCGAGACCAGCATAAAGAAGATAAGACGCAGAATTGGATGGAAATATGGATGTGTGAGGTTAGTACTGGACAGTACATGAGGTTAAAGTGTTGTTTAAGAAACTGTACTGTACCTATAAAATTATTCCTTGTCATTACAGAGCGTACCCTATGATAAGGGACGTCAACAAGATCAAGAGAGTGGTCCAGGCCCAGGCATGGCTCAACAGTGGAGAAACTTTCCAGGATTGCATCTTCACTGACGAGTCTACTGTTTCGCTGGAGAGATTTGCCACCTTTGCATTCCACAAAAAAGGTCGCATATCTATGAAGCCGCGTCCAAAACACCCAGTTAAGACGCGTGTGTGGGGTGCCATCTCTAGGTGTGGACCAGGATGCATTGTCATCTTTGAAGGTAAAATAAGTCACACAATTTTGCCTTATGCACTGTATTGTACCATTGTGTAGTTTTTTGAGCACTTTTCTTGTTATAGGAATCATGAATAAAGCTTTTTTCCAAGAGCAAATTGTGCCTGAGATTGTGGAATACATCACACGTGAGTTTCCAGATGGTCACCGTTTCTACCAGGACAACGATTCGAAGCACACCAACAGCGCATATTCTTGAGCGTGGTATCAACTGGGGGAAGACGGCAGCGGAGTAAGTGCGTGAGTAAGTGCGGTAACCGTGTCTCATTTTTTCCCAACTGTTTTTACTGTGTATCTCTTTAACTAATTGTCCTCATTTTTTCCCCACTGTTTTTACTGTGTATCTCTAACTTTTTTTCTGGCATCAGCTGGAGGACCATATCCGAAAAGTCGTGAAACCCTCCAAAAAGGATGAGTTGGCGCAAGGCATAATGAGTTTTTGGAACGATGTACTCACCGTGGAACGATGCAAAAAATATATTGACCATATTGCGACTGTGTTGCCCATTGTGATCGCGCATAATGGGCAAGCATCAGGAAGGTAGTATGGTATAGTACTGTACTGTAGTATTGTAAGTACAGTATGATACAGGTAAGTATGGCACAGATTTTTTCTTTCCTGAGAGAGCAGCACTAGCCATCTGGTTACAAAGTATTTAACAGCAGTCACAGTATACAGTAGTTCCAGTATAGACTAGTTTGACAGTTTGACAGTACTAACTGCATACTGTAGTCCAATATGGAGTAGCTATACAGTACACAATGCCATAATATGCACCTAACTGTTCAATTTTTTTCTTTCCTGAGAGAGCAGCACTAGCTACTGCTGCGGCAGCTTTTATTCTTACTAATAACTGGCATGTACCTGGCATGTTCCTGGAATGTGACACTTTTCACCCGGAGCATGCCGGGCTGATTTTGCCTTCCCAGCCAGGGGTCATGCCCGGCTGATGCGCGGTTGATGTGTTAATTAATAATGGTTCAGGATTTACTAGGCTGCAATGCTTCGCGTGTCCGCCAGATGGCATAAATTCATGAATGGTAAGCAGTATAGATATATTATATATCATATATATATATATATATATACTATATATATAATATATACTGTATAACAACAACCCCTATAACCCTAACATACAGTATGTACACACATACAGTATGTATATGCTACATCAATGATACTGTAGGCCGGGCGGGGCGAGATGTGTTTGCAGCAGAGGAGGAACCGCTGCTCTCTCTGTGCAAACATCGGAACATAAAAATTATTTAAAATACATTTTTATTTATAGTGTAGATGTGCAGGGGGTTTCGGAATGAAACCGGTTTGGTTTCAGGTCGGGGGGACCCCCTGCTCCCCGAGATACAGACCCCTTTATGAGGTGCCGGTATCCCTCTGCGTTTAAGGTTCCGATACGTGACCGCAGCATGTGTAAAGCAAGCAGAGGGAGCTACGCACCCTTAAGGGGCCTGATATCTCGGGAGCAGGGGGTCCCGGACCTAAAACCACAGTGGTATGCCTCCGGAGAACCCTCTGAATATACACTGTGAATAAAAAACATATATAAATAAACACTCGTTCTTGTAAATAAATATCCTCTACTGCATACGTAGGGACCGTCTCCGTACTCGGATCACACCTCCGGAGGCCTTTCCCACTGTTACAGCCCTGGTAAAGTACGAGCAGCTCGGAGGAGAAATAATTGAGTCTGACACCAGTGTGCGTCAAAAATCTCTCCTGTTTATTAAGGCGTTTACAGTCAGGTTATATAGCCAAGCGAAAACAAAGGTGATTATATGCCAATTTCCATTTCCCTTATTTTGTGCTTATGTTAGACATAACACGATATTAGATCATTTATTTGGAAACTCCCGTACATCACATGATTCAAGATTAAATTGCTGAGACCGTACATAAGTTCCCGTTTGTGCCTTATTTGGTCAATACTTCCTATATCAATTCAGAAGTTCAGCCAACATTAGATTCATAAAAAGGGTAGTTGAAAAAAGGGTTAGTTAATTTTATACTACTAAGCAAAATGTCAGTGTTGGCATAAAATGGTTATACACTAGACAAAATGGAGTCACCCCTGATATACACATTATCAAGTATATATATATACATATATATATATATATATACTGTATAACAACAACCCCTTTAACCCCCTAACATACAGTACTGTACACATATGCGCAAACATCGGCACATTATAAATAGAAATGTATTTTAAATTTTTAGTGTAGATGTGCAGGGGGTCTCCGGAGCTGAACCACGTTGGTTTCAGGTCGGGGGACCCCCTGCTCCCCGAGATACAGCCCCCTTTATGAGGTGACGGGCTCCTTCTTTTGCATTTTAAAAAGGTCCCGATCACGTGACCGCGGCATGTAAAGCAAGCAGAGGGATACCGGCACCCCCTAAAGGGGCCTGTATCTCGGGGAGCAGGGTGTCCCCGGACCTAAAACCACAGCGGTTCTGCTCCGGAGACCCTCTGCACATCTACACTGTGAATAAAAAACATATATAAATAAACACTCGTTCCTTACCTTAGCGGCTATGTTCTATGGTAATGAAGCAGCATTTCTGTATTTTAATAATATTGTATAGTGAGCAGGGGGTTCCCTGAGCCAGAAATTAATGCTCATGGACCCCCTACTCCTGCACAATATTATTAAAAATACAGAAATGCTGCTTCATTACCTTAGCTGATAGCCGCTAAGGCAATGAAGGCAGAATAGCATGCGCGTCCAGGGCTCCCCGAGGGAGCCCTGGTGTCCCGCGATCGCGGGACGGCGGCAGGGGGTTCCGGCGGACCCGGCAGCGGTAGGGAGAGCGCCCCGATCGGAGGGCGCTCTTCCGCTGCTTCGGCGCGCGCCCGTCACTCTCGGGCGCGCGCCAGGCTACTGCTGCGGCCAAGAACGGGCAAATGCTCGAATAAACTTGGCCGCAGCAGTACATAGTCAAAATACAAAAGGCGCAAATCAGAGACAACAGGTGGTTAAATGTCTAAAACCTGTGGGATATATACGTAGAATATCCTTATAAGAATCCAGGACGAGATATGATCTATAAAAGCGAAAAATGCCAATATTGCATTGCAGAAAGTGTGTGGCAACTGAAGAAATCTTTTTAAAGGAAATCAGATCCCTTTGTGCATACATAATATTCCTGCAATGCTCCAAAATTCTAAAGCAGACTTCACTAGTAGTCATAACAACGTAAATCAAATTACACGGACATGTGAGGCAATAAATGACCCCTTTCGAGCGACAGTTCATGAATTGATAAATCTTAAACTGTTTACTACCTGTACTATCTGAAAACACAGCTGTCTGATGCACGTGTTTACAGGCTGAACAGCCACTACATTTATAGAATCCATTCCGTTGAAAGGAAGATAAAAAAGTGGGATTCACATGTGAAATGTAGTGACTGTGAACCAGTTTATCTTTAAGGTTCGGGGATCTCCTACTAGTCAGTTCTACTTTGGGCCCCAAAAGTGTCTTTAAATCAGGATCCATCATTAGAACTGGTCAATGTTGCTGCAAAATACTCCTAAGTTGTGACCACTGTTGATTAAAGGTCCCTATAAACCTAATTTTATTAGGAGTATCTATGTTCTTATTGTTAGATTTAAGCAACGAACTTCTGCTCATGTTTTTACTGCGCTCATAACCTCGCTTTATAGCGCCTTGGCTATAGCCCCTACATTTGAATCGAGATTTCATTTCCACTGCTCTAGCTTCAAATAATATGTCACTAGAGCAGTTACGGTTTAAACGAATGAATTCACTAATGGGGACTCCCATAATTTGGAATTTGGGATGGGAGCAAGTAGCATGCAAGATAGAATTGGTTGCCATATACTTTCTAAAGATGTCTGTACTCAGATTGCCTGTAGTGTCAAGACTAATATGCAGATCCAAGAAATCAATAGATGCGGAACTGCACTTAAATGTAAAGCTTGATATTAAGGTTGTTGTGGTTGAGCACATCGACGAAGTCACCAAACCCCTCCACAGTGCCCTGCCAGAGGATGAGGATATCGTCGATGTATCTCAACCACAACAACACCTGGTCTGTCATATCCCTGTTAGTCTCAGTAAAAACTACCTCTCGTTCCCACCAACCTAAAAATAGGTTGGCGTACGAGGGAGCACAAGTGGCTCCCATGGCAGTACCTCTTTGTTGTACATAAAATGTATTTTTGAAAACAAAATAATTATGTGTTAAAATAAAGGTCAATAACTCCATGAGCAAGTCGATTAATTCATTTAGATATGTTCTGTGGTTTTAGGTCCGGGGACCCCCTGCTCCCCGAGATACAGGCCCCTTAGGGGGTGCCGGTATCCCTCTGCTTTGTTTACATGTTGCGGTCACGTGATCGGGACCTTTAAACGCAGAGGGATACCGGCACCTCATAAAGGGGGCTGTATCTCGGGGAGCAGGGGGTCCCCAGACCTGAAACCAATGCGGTTCAGCTCCGGAGACCCCCTGCACATCTACACTATGAATAAAAATGTATTTTAAATAATTTTTCATGTGCCGATGTTTGCGCAGAGAGAGCAGCGGTTCTCTCTCTGCTGCAAACACATCTCGCCCCCCCGGCCTATAGTATCATTGATGTGCATATACAGTACTGTATGTGTGTAATGTATGTGTATGTTAGGGGTTATAGGGGTTGTTGTTTTATAGTATATACTGTATATATACAGTATATACTGCATTACAATTCATGAATTTCTCGGCTTCAAAGACAACAGCTCGTAATCGCTCCCATGAGTTTTTACACGGCATTGCAGTATTGCAGTCAGCCGGAATAAAATGCTTAAATCACAGCTGCGAATATAACGCTATATACCCCGGGAGAAAACGACACAAAACCGCACATCACCGGGATCCTCTGAAATTCGCGGAGCTAGCCAAGTAAGAATAAAGTTGGTCGCCAGTGTATCTGGTTGCAAAGTATTTAACAGCAGTCACAGTATACAGTAGTTCCAGTATAGACTAGTTTGACAGTACTAACTGCATACTGTTGTCCAATATGGAGTAGCTCTACAGTACACAATGCCATAATATGCACCAAACTGCACAATTTTTTTCTTTCCTGAGAGAGCAGCACTAGCCATCTGGTTGCAAAGTATTTAACATTACAGTATACAGTAGTTCCAGTATAGACTAGTTTGACAGTACTATACAGCACACAATGCCATAATACAGTATGCACATAACTGCACTAATTTTTTGTTTTCTTGTCTTTTCAGAAAAATAAGGATGGACTGGGGGAGAGGAGGGGTATCATGTGTAAAGTTTGTGAACTGTTTGTACAGTTAAGTGTACAGTATCTAACTGCAGTCATGATGTACACAAAACCGCCCCTCTCCCAATTAACTACTGTACACAGAATGAGGAAGAAGATAAAGATGGAAAAATGTATATTATTATATATATATTATTATATATTATTAATTAATATTATTATCAATGCGCATTATTCATGATTATCCACCGGCCCTCAATTTTCAACTGACAGAAGAACTGAATAAAGACTGCATTTTATATTATTCATGATTATTTACATATTTGTATTTTTTGTTCCTGATGAAATAAAATAAATATTTCTTTACATTCATGCTAATCATAATCATTGACCCCCCATCCCCCCCTACACCAAAGAAAAAAAAAGAATGACAAAAAGTGGTAACTTACTGCATCAAAAACATGAATCAGATTATGTTTTTTTTAACTCTCAATTTCACAGTGCTGTGCAAATCAGATTTACATATCAAATTCGAGAAGGGATTATCACAAGCGTTACCATAAACAAAGCCTCAAAGGGTTGGGGGGGTGGATGGGTGAGTCATGCGCAGTAATCATCAGCTAGCTCTCTTCCCAAAGAGGATTACAGAGAGATGACTCAAAGCCAACAATAGAAAATTAATGAATGGTAGGCACACAGGCGCAGAGAGGTATTGCTTGGCTAGGGACGGATGATTAAAAGCACAATGACAAGCTTTAGAAACGGAATGGCTCTGGAAAGGTGTCGATAAGTGGTTCAAATCCTTGAGCGAGCCTTGTGTGTGTGTGTGCATGGGGGAGGGGAGTACACATGAAGGATTAGCTGTACTGTAGTTCAAAGACATGACATAATCCTGCATGAAGGATTAGCTGTACTGTAGTTCAAAGACATGACATATTTTCAACAGGCAGGTCATCATAATAATTTGATCCCCACACCCCCAAATACAGAAAAAGCACACAAATCAATCATGTGCAGTCAAACGCACAGTGTCGCAGTCAAAAGCTACAGCACAGATTGAATATCGTAATATCAAGATGGTTTAGGCAGGCTTGTGGAGAAAATAATTTTTTTTTTGGTCACTCACTCTTGAACTTCACAGCAAGCAGTGGTGAAGTTATAGGCGCATGCGCAGTAATCATCAGCTATCAAACAGGAATGTAATTGAAACCAGAAAGACACACATTCAAAGGAATGGTGTGGGAGAGGTGTACTGTACTGTAGATAAGATAAGAAGTTGAATTACTGCAGTGCAGTAAATTAGCCTGTGTGTGTGCGGGGGCGAGTGAGGGGAGAGCTCTGTACTGTATATGCCAAAATGTGATACTGTTACAGTACACACCTATGCGTTTCAACATGGTTCAAATGAGACATACAGCACTGCACATGCTTGTATAAATATGCAAATTTACAATTACTGCGCGCGCACATGCAGACTGTGTACTGACGTACTGTAGGTTGAATAGCTAAAGTATTAGACTTTGAAGATTACAGCTCGCAAACACCCCCCTGAGTTTTTAGACTGTATTGCAGTATTGCAGACAGCGCTAATAAAATGCTAATATTACTAGCGCTAAAACACCGCAACATATTCCGTAAAAAAAAAAACATACTGCATCTGCCCGCGGTTATCAGAGTTGTGCCGCTACGGCCGCACTAGGATAAAGGCGGCCGCCACTGTATATGTAAAAGCAATGGTAGCCAGGGAAAGACAAAAAAACCAGGGGTAACACAATAAAAACAACCTTAAAAGTCTGCAGAGCTTGATGCAAGTATTGGTAGCCAGGGAATTAAAAAAGAGCAGGGGGCAAAAGAATGGCAAGACTGTTGCTCTGGAATAACAACTAGCAGTCTGGGTGGGGTTTATATACCCTAAATTAAGATGGTTGCTGGCCTCATGGGAGACTAGTTCTTACCAGGCCTGAGCCTGAACTTGACTCCTCTGTGCGCCCCTAAAGGTCTATGGGGAGTATTGCGGGAGGGAATCTTCACATTAGAACAGGAAATAATCAATAATTAATAAATTACCAGGCTACGAAACAGTATAAAACTATTTTGAAGGATATATATATATATATATATATGTAGCCCTTTTTCTGACGCTCTAAAGAGACTACTGGTCACTGCACACACCTGCGGCTCCAGGAGATCTGAGCCTCCTCTAGCTGGGAGCCTGGGATAACACTTAATTAGCGCAGCGCCTCCACTTACCCAGGATCCCCATCATGTAAGATTCCCCTGGGCAAGAAACATAACAACACATGTTTGCAACCAGTTTTACTGTAATGCACTATAATCTTAGCACTCTATAATTTGCATCAACACATAACATATAACACTTATACTATATACTTATTCACTTATACCCTAACACAGCTAACTGGTGATGTCTTTATAACGTTAGTGGCTCCGCCACGCTCCTACAGAGTATTGTCCTTGTATAGTTGTGGCTCAGCCACGCTCCTAATGAGTATGTCTCTGTCCCGTCACCACGTGCCCCACACACCGTGTCCTTGTACTAATAGAAAGCATTGCTCCATGTATTTAGGCCTTTGGCCACTCACTAGTGTCCCCAAAGAGTTACGCCTAAGGCGGGATCAGCGCCTGTTGACCAGTGTTGGTGCACTTGATGTAAATACCTTCCGGTCACGGCGATGACCGGTAACACTTCGAAAAGGATCAGACAAATCCTCTGCTTGCCTTTGATGTCGTGTTGTGCAGCTGTCTGGTCCCAAACAGCTCGCCACCACCTTGCTCCGCACACTGGTCCCTAACTGTCTACACAGTAAGGTGAATGATCTCTACCACTATGGGCCTCCCTGCAGCACAGCAGCCTACTGTGACTCCGGGATTCTCCAAAGGGCCTGCGGGGTAAAGCTATATTATGCAGGCAGGTCACGGACCCCCTGCACTCACACACCCTCCCCCTTTACCTTCCGGATCCCCTGTACCTAGCGTGGTCTCTCCCCCATGCTTCCCTTTCCTCCTCCCGTAATCCCAGCTTTCTGATTGGCTCCTGACGTCAGCTGACTGTCCCAGTGCTCATGGGAGTTGTAGTTTGCCAACGGATCCTTTCCCCTATTGGTCCGTCGTTCGCGCGCTTACACCGCGCATGCGCGACCTCTCCGCTATGTCAGTGCCCCCTGAAAGGTTGCGCAATAACAGGGCGGCTCCCTATACTGTAGGGCCGCCGCGGAACCTGCACCACACCCTCCGAGCCATCACTGCAACCACCGGAGGTATTTAACACACTCCTACACATACACATATATATGTATATATATATATATATATACACACACACACACACACACATACACACATCTCAGTGCAAACAAAAATTCTTATAATATAGGTTATGTAAAAATAAACCCCTGCTATTTGTAGACATTCCTATTGTACCAAGCTTTTCTATTTAAAACACAGCCACTATTTTGAAGCTGTGTAGTTTAGGTGTATAATTGCATCTGCGAGAACACAGTATTCTTTATCCATGAGGACATCTACTGTTTCGCTTCCAGAACTACAATGGATGCAGCCCCATACTGTACAGTATTTACAAAGCAGTTGCATAACTGCATAAAACACTTTCCAGCACTGGAAGACACCTTACAGTCTATTCAATTGAATAGGCCATGAAGTGTCTTTTGGTGCCAGAATAGCGATGCTTAGTAACTATGAGCCACAGTGTTTTGACCGGACACCATTATTAGCATAATTTGAACTATTCTTTTGGAACAATCAAGTACTATTTTTGAATGATCAGTTCCATTGGTTCTAATTAATTACATGATTTTTCATATTCACAGATTAATTTAAAACAGATGTTTCAGATGTAAATTAAAATAAATGATATCTTTTTATGGGTAGTCCAATGATCCTTATATTATCTTACACCATATTATTGTCTAAAGATTGCTGATTTTGATTTTTTTTTTTAAGGATGACTGTTTCATTTAAGTACAGTACCGTAACAGGAATGAGGCCTATGTGATTAATAGCTTATTTGCAGAAAAAAAGAAGAATATATAGAATGGAGAAAATGTAAATAATTTCATTTTCTGGTTTGGCCAAAAATATTTTGGCAGTTTATGTTTTCTAAGAATTACAAACTTCACTTCTCTTACAGTATGTCTTATACAGGCATACCCCGCATTAACGTACGCAATGGGACCGGAGCATGTATGTAAAGCGAAAATGTACTTAAGTGGGGAAAAGGTAGTGCTTCACTTTATCGATGCATGTACTGTACTGCAATCGTTATATACGTGTTTAACTGATGTAAATAACGCATTTGTAAAAGGCTCTATAGTCTCCCCGCTTGCGCACAGCTTCGGTACAGGTATTGCTGTTCAGGACGTGATGACAGGCGCATGCGTGAGCTGCCGTTTGCCTATTGGGCGATATGTACTTACTCGCGAGTGTACTTAAAGTGAGTGTCCTTAAAGTGGGGTATGCCTGTATAAAGAAGTGTATAGAATGACTGAAAATCCCAATCAAGTAGAACAATTAAATGCTCCTTTTTTAAGTAATAATCCCAGATGAATAGGACATTGGTGCCCTGAATAGTTTAATGGAATTTTAAGAACAATAAAAATCAAGGAAATTGACGCACTTGAAAGTTTACTTTCAAAACATTCTAAAGTAGTAGTTCTCAAATCTCTCCTCAAGACTGAGCCAGACCAGGTTTTTGGGTAAACTAACCAACTGCTGTTCTAAAATATATGTAATACTGAAAGTCTCCTAGACTTTTCCCCATCGAGTAGATGCATCCTTTTACAAAATCTCAAAGGGGGTCTTCCCACACCCCTACTACCATCAAAAGCTTATAGGTTGCTGCAGCTTCAAGAACCCTAACACTTATTGGGCATTCTAATTCAACTTTGAATCCAATCTTGTAATACTACATGAGTGCAGAACGTGATCTCCCCTAGAAAAACAAACAGGCACATTATGATGTAGCTAACATAAAACACACTGGCGCCTAAGTAAAACTATAAACCTTAAGGTGATAGCTGACCAGAGGGTGATATAGTCCTTAATGTCCAAACAATCTCCAATAGGATCTTGATTGTAGTCTCATAACATATGCAAATAAATAAAGAAAGGGATCATAGTGCAACACTGACAAAAAATGAACTATATAACCCCTAGACAAATACTAAATCAACATAAAACACAGAATAGCTAAATAAAAATAAACAGTGCTATTTAATGAACACAATAACAGACAAAACAATTGCCTAAAAATTAGGAACACAAACTGAGGGATCCAATCCAGATAGGGAAAAATTGGAATCCTACTCACGACAATGTAGGAAATATAAAGTGTTGTCAATCACTCCTTTGATGCAAAGTTCCTATGGAGAGTACTCCACGAGGTTCTTTACCGGCTACGGCGCCGCCACCACACTCAATGCCGCCTTGATTCCAGACACGCTGGTCTCGTCGCAGTCTAATGATGTAGCTGTGCATGCGCTATCACCGGGAGTCCTGGAACTGCACCACGAATGCAGGAAGCCGGCCACAAGCCTCTCAGGCTCCTCAGACACGAAATACGGAGGAAAATTATGACAAAGTCCAAAATGTCCTCACTGCTGGCTCTCTATAGTGTCCTCTATAGAATGCAAACCACCTGGGTGTCATAATTTTCCTCCGTATTTCGCGTCTGAGGAGCCTGAGAGGCTTGTGGCCGGGTTACTGCATTACGGGTTACATAAATGAATATGTTATGAGATTGCTATCAAGATCCTATTGGAGATTGTTTGGACATTAAGGACTATATCACCCTCTGGTCAGCTATCACCCTAAGGTTTATAGTTTATTCTTAGGCACCAGTATTTTGTGTTTTTTGTATGTCATTGGTGATCTAAGTCAGATCTTTAATACTAGGCAGCCTAGCCCTTATACATTTAAGTTGTTTTTTGGTAATCACCTTAGTACTATCAGTACTTCATTCTTTTAGGCATTAGCGCTTTATCACACACACACACACACACACACACACACACACACACACACACACACACACACTCACTCCCATATACACACACACACACACCTGTGTGGGAGGGAGGGGGTCAGCCCATAAGATTACAGCTGTGTGCTTTTTTTTTTTTAAACTAATTAAAGCAAAGGGGGTTACAACTGGAGCTGAAAGAAACTGGATATGCATCAAGTGGCTTTACATCTGGATGGGGTCATGCGAGGGGAATGGAAGTGGGATAGGAGGGTCCGTTTCACTGTCCATACATTTTGTAGTGTAACACAGGGATGTGACCAATCCTGTAGCAAATTAAAAAATCACTTGTGAGCACATTGACACGTCTCAGACAGGTCTGCAACCCTGCTCGTCACCGTTATCTCCTAGCATACAGCGCTTCCACTGCAGTCTGGGAAATGACTGTAGGGTTGCCATGTGTCCGGTATTAAACCGGACTGTCCTGTATTTGGACACTGTTCAGTATAAAATTAGAGAGAATACTGGACATGTATGTCTATACTGGTATTACCTCTCTGGACATAGTGACCTGACCGGCTTGTGGCCGCAGGATTTCCTCAAGCAGGGCTGTTGCTGAGGGGATGGGCAGCTTCCTCCATCCTGATTGGCTTCTTCTGGGTAATACAGCCAATCAGGGGCCCGGGGGTGGGGCCAAGTAGAGGAGGAAACAGCATGGAGAGGAGAGAGGTGTGTGTGTGTGTCTGTTTTGAGCACGTCGCACATTTCACCATTGTATCCAGTATTTTTGGAGAAGACGCCCATCAACCCTACACGCAAATTGATCACACTCCTATAAGAACACGCACAAGAAAAGCAATGATCCTAGTTAAAAAGTATTCCGCTACAGTAGGGCCCCGGGTATGCAGCGGGTTCCGTTCTAAGGACCCGCCGCAAAGTGAAAACCCCTGGAAAGCGGAACCGCCGATTTTCGGTGTGTGCGCATGCGCAGACCTGAAATTCACCCTTCTGCGCATTTGCGACCTCCGTTGTGCGCACGCGCAACCTCCGGTCTGCGCATGCGCAACCTCCGCATCCCCCGTTCTGCGCATGCGCAACCTCGAACCTCACCGTTCTGCGCATGCGCAGACATGGCGGCCCCCTTCTCGGTACTGCCATATCGGTGGATCGCCGAGAAGCGGGGCCCTGCTGTATCTGAAAGTTGACGTTTCATAACAAGAATGGTGGTATTCTGAGAATAGCGTCCCACTTCTGCAGCTCTCAAGCATTTGTGTCATGGGACTGAAGGTGGCGTCAGATGGGAGTAACCACTCCTTCTTTCGTTACTAGAGTTAAAGGGCGCAGCATGTTTAATATTTGGGCTATCCCTGTTTTCCAGGTGGGAGTTCTGCAAAGCTGACAACCTGGGAAGCAGGACACCGGGTCCCAGCTATAGCGTACTGGCCAGAGAGAGTCCCTGGAAATGTCACAACTCCAGCCTTGTTGAGGTATGAGGGTCACCGGGCGTCGGCTATCTACCTGATGTAATGGAAGTTTTTGGTAGCTATGTTGGTCCTGGTGAAGTGGCATTCTTGCATTAAAATGCACGCCCCATTCTGCAGACCTCAAGTTTTTCATGGATTAAATATTATTAAAAAAACAAAACTTTGAGACCCTACAGATCTCGTTTTGATTTCCAGAGACATCACTTCACAAGTTCCAGGGGGAGCACGATTATAACCCAAGAAAGAAGAATCAAAATATAGAGCACTTCTGATGTGACAGTTTTAGCTTGTGCTGTATAACTTGGCTCGTATGAGATTTCTACTTACCAAAGGTGAGTGTAAATAAGACCTTTCTCCAGGCTGTGACGATAGGATCCTGTCTTCTGTTTAGAGTGGTGTATTCCCTCGGGGTAAGAAAGATATGGCAAACATGGTGCAGATCAGTTGCATAAGATTTGTATTTAAGTATATACAATACTCAAGAGTACAAGAGAGCATATAGTCCTTGGCACACTGAATAATGAATAATACCAATCCTTGTATGCAAAACAGTCCTTAGTCACAATGGTGATGTCTGTCTATTTGTTGGAGATGCTTGCTTGGATTCCTCAGTATTAGATGACTATCAAGGAAGTGGTATGGGACCTTGAAAGGTATCTTTATCTGTAAGGTGCAGGGCTGAATAACTGGTTGCCACCGGTTCCCCAAATGCTTTCACTTCCACGAGCGTTCCCGATCACAGTACCTATAGAATATATAAAATCATGGTACCAAACAAAATGTATTAAAACACGCAAAAACCACATGAATTGCACTCACATATTCAAGGATCTTGCTGCATAATTACAACATGCCGTCCGCAGCTTATGTACTCAGAGCACGGCGCCAGCAGTTGGGGTCGTATCCACAGCTCTCTGCTCCTCGTGGCTGCGACTCCACAATCGGGATCCTCCTCCGATGACGTCACCGCTGCGCCGCCGCTCTCTTTCCAATGCTGACAGACTCAGGTTGCATACGCCAGAATAAGCTCCACCCTACGCGTTTCGTGACTGTTAACGTCACTTCATCAAGGGTATCCCTGATTCTTGCATACCAAGGATTGGTATTATTCGTTATTCAGTGCGCCAAGGACTATATGCTCTCTTGTACTTTTACTATCTATACAAGTCCACTGGATAGACTTGTTGATACATCCTAAGGCAGTCATCCCTTAACACAATTTATAATTTTCTGTTGGGATTATTTTGATTGTTGGGTTTATTATTCACATGTGGCACCTACACATATATTTACTATTTTTTTATATTTGTTTATTCTACATAGTGGTTTATCCACCACGTATGTTAATAGGTTGAGCGCTTAGTATATGCACATCTAGTTCTTTATACAACTAGGTTTTGTACCCGGCTTTGCCCCCCCCCCCCCCCTGCTGGCGGCACATCTCCCCGCGCTGCTGTGGCTGGTCCCCTCGCAGCCAAAGCCACAGCAGAATGTCCAGTGAAAGTTTTGTTGTGCTTCGTGGTGCCGAGTAAATGAATTATGCTCGACATGTTGTGGTTTGTTTTGCGGTATATTTATCGGGTGTATAAGGATATATATCCGAGAAGCCCCCAGTCCTCTGTGTGGCAGACAGGAGCCATTTTGTGACAAACACACACGCCATCACCTCATAGCCACCACCATCGCCTCACAGAAAACACCCCTGCCACCGGTATAAGGATGTTTAATCCGGATTTGCACTAATTTCCGGTCGCATTATTTGTTTTATTACTGGGACAGGACTGCGCCAGTCACCGCATGAAATAAGTGCTGCTGTACAGGAGGGTCCTTGCTCGGTATACTCATTCTGCCCTCGAACTGCTTCTCATCCATGTCGCACGACAGTGGGTTTGCGCGCGCGCGACAGTGGGTGTGCGCACGCGACAGTGGGTGTGCGCGCGTGACAGTGGGTGTGCGCGCGCGACAGTGGTTCTGCGCGCGCGACAGTGGGTGTGCACACACACACACACACACACACACTGTCACACACACACACACACACACACACACACTGTCACACACACACACACTGTCACACACACTGTCACACACACACATCAGAGTTTGCAGCAAAAGCAGCCTCCCTCCCGTAGCTTACATGTAAGGAAAAGCAACAGCCTCTCTCCACCCCACACCCCAAGTGCCGGGCTGCTAGAGCCTGCTCCGCGGAGGGGGGAGAGCCAGGGACAGGGACACACACACAAAGTTTGCAGCAAAAGCAGCCTCTGTCCCTCCCTCCCTCAGCTCACATGTAAGGAGAAGCAGAAGCAGCAGCCCCCACCCTCCTAGAGCCACAGGGTTCCGCAGAGTCCCGGTTGAGAATCACTGCACATGACACAGACACGCAAGGACACGCCCTCCCTTAGTAGCCACGCCCCCTCCCTTAGTAGCCACGCCCCTGCTTCTGCGCTAACAGTTTTGCTGAACACCCGAGGGAAACTTAGAATGTCCATAATTTTGGAGGTGAGTCACATTGGAAGCTCAAAATAGTTGCGTTGACCTACAAATCCGCAGCAGAATGTACAGTGAAAGGTTTGTGGTGCCGTTTCTGAGATTTCGATGCTTCTGACATACAAAAAAACAAACAGACGGAATCCAACTTCGAATTATAGTACAGGCATACCCCGGTTTAAGGACACTCACTTTAAGTACACTCGCGAGTAAGTACATCTCGCTCAATAGGCAAACGGCAGCTCACGCATGCGCCTGTCAGCACTTCCTGAACAGCAATACCGGCTCCCTACCTGTACCGAAGCTGTGCGCAAGCGGGGAGACTATAGAGCCTGTTACAAATGTGTTATTTACATCAGTTATGCACGTATATGACGATTGCAGTACAGTACATGCATCGATAAGTGGGGAAAAGGTAGTGTTTCACTTTAAGTACATTTTCGCTTTACATACATGCTCCGGTCCCATTGCGTACGTTAATGCGGGGTATGCCTGTTGTGACATAGTCCAAAGATGTTAGGCAGCTTTCTGCCCCATTTTAGAGCAGAAAGTGCAGGAATAGCTAAAAATGATCCGTTCCACAGCTTCACATTAACTCAGGCAGCTGGATGGAAAATCCAGACCACAGATTACAATGGCTCTAGTTCTCCCTCACCTGCTCTTCTAATCACATGCACAGGTATTTAGAGCAGAGAGGTTTTGCATTTCACTCTCTCTCCTTGGAGCCTGGGGGCTGGGGGTG
This sequence comes from Ascaphus truei, assembly GCA_036426205.1. Lineage (NCBI taxonomy): Eukaryota > Metazoa > Chordata > Amphibia > Anura > Ascaphidae > Ascaphus > Ascaphus truei. Next base: position 25,612 of record WSYH01000697.1, read on the forward strand.
TCGCTACTCTCCTGCATCCAGTGTCGAGGTTGACGGCCTCTCCACGTATGACAGTACCAGAGGATTTGCCTGGACACCACGAACAGATAAGACAGATAAGACAAAACAAATGGTTACTGCTGTTGCTAAAAGACTGTGCTGTATCTTGTGTCCCTAAATGAGAGAGCATTGTTTTAAGCTGGGGAACCAGTTTAGTTACACACACACACACACACACACTCTTTTTCCATTATCATGTAGCTATTACATCATGGGGCTCCTGGAGACCAATGATACCAGACCCAATGACGTACTATAGTAGAGCACCTAAAGTCTTAATGTAACCTCGGATAATAACACCATACAGTACGTACCACTTAATAAGACAACTACAGTACTACGTTTTGCACTGGTTTAACATAACTTCATAATGGAAACAACGTACAGTATATGTCAGATATGAAAAGCTGCACTTTAATTTTCTGGAGTCCATCACAAACTAGTAAACTTAGTGATTTGTTGACAGGCCAAAAGTCCCTTATACCTCACCCCAAATGGAAATACATAATGAACCTTATCAAAGTTGAACTCAAGAAAGATGTTCAGCGAGTGTCACATGGGCAATCATTCACTGAATGCCACGGTCATGAATGACAGGGAGCAGGAACCAAACTGTACTTGGTTTTTAAAGATGGTAGTATTACCAATATATATATATATATATATATATCAACAAAATACTGGGTTCAAATCCTATAAAATAATGTATCCAATACTATCCATACCGGCGCATCAAGAAAATATCAAGGCGCACTCCAAAAAATGGGTATCAAAAATATTGTATTGAAATCAACAAAAATCATTCCGTTTTTGATTCAACTACAATATTTGACTAACATTTGGAGTGCTGCCTCTGATTTTCATCTTGATCGGTTTAGGTATTGCACTACATTATTTTACTAGGTTGAACCCAGTATTTTGTTGATCCAGACGGAGTGCTCGTGTGGTTATTTCAAACTGCTATGCTATATAATATGTTAGCGGTCATGTAAAATGGCTGCAGTCATCTCTCCTGCTGACAGTAAGGCCTGGTAAGTTGTGGGCATGCCAGCAGTAATTATGGAGGTTTGCCCTCACACCCTGGTGAGGTGCCCTATGTATGGATGGGAGTGGTCATGAACTCTGACTCCATGGTTAGTGATGTCAGAGTTATGCCAGCCCCCAGAGTACATAAGGCACAGCCCTGTGACCAAGAGTTAGTTCTGAGTTGTTGCTGAGTTGTTAGGAGTTCCTGTTGCTGTGCTGCTGTGTTCAGTAAGAGGCAGATGGAGGTCTGCAACATTGTTGCAGTAGTCTAATGCAGAGCTGTGAGTCTGGCAGCACAAAGCAGACAGAGACAAGCTGCCTGAGAGAACTGTGACCAGGGACCTGGCACAGGGCCGAGATCCCTGCGGGGATAGGGAACCCACCTATTAAGGGAAGGCGTACCTTTCGGAGGGAAGCAGCTGGAAGATGGAGGGCTAAGTACACCCCATTGTGGAGGGCAGCTAGCCCACCGTATCAATAAAGATGAAGCTGATCACAGAAACCCTCGTGTGTAAGAGTCAAGTGATTGCACAGGGGGCTGCACCACCGAGGAGTTCCTCACCAGGACCATCCCCAAGTGACCGAAGGGACCTGATGAGGTGGAGGCGCTGCACTGGAACTAGGTAGGACTCAGCACACTACCTCAGCTGCCTGTCTGGACGGGTCCTCCCCACACACCATCATGCGGGGGACTCAGGAGTCCTGTTGCCAACAGGTGCACCACCAGACACTATCACACTGTAATGGGGACCGGTTAGACCACAGGGGCCAATGTGAGATTGGGTGGGTCAGGCCGGGCCAGAAATACCGTTACATATATATATATGTGGTTTTTATGGCTAGAGGTTGTCAAAAGGTTACTGTGAAAGCAAGTGAAGAAAGAGTGTGTACTGCACGACACACTTATTCGAGCAAATACCCAGTATGTACCTGGCAGATACCTGGAATGCGCCGCTCCCTCCCTCTGACAAGCCCCGTTGCGTTTGCCTTCCCAGCCTGGGTTCATGCCTGGCTGACAGGCGGCTGATCTGTTAAATGATAATGATTAGGATTTAATAGGTCTGCAATGCTTCGCGTTCTACCAGATGGCATAAATTCATGAATTGTAATGCAGTTATATATATATATACTGTGCAGTATTGCAGCCAGCGGGAATAAAATGCTTCAATCCCTGCCTGGAAAATACCTCAATGCACTCGGGCAGAAAACAGTCACAAACCTCAATACACCCGGGTATACCCGAATTCGTGGGACTAGCCGAGCTCGAATAAAGTGTGTCGCCAGTGTATGTGTATCAGTGTGAATAAAAATGAATGGAGAGCCCACAGTATATACAGTGCTTTACACAAGGTGTGTGTGGAGTGGAAGTGGATATAAATGGTGTGGGTGGGTGTGGAAATGTGAGAGTTTGTAGCACAACTAAAAGTGTGTGTGGATACTTAGTGGTCCCTAGTGGTGTATAGGGATAGAAAAACAAGGAGTATTAGTATGTGTGAAAGACAGCTGTGTGTGCATACATATAGCACAGTTTGTACAGACATGGCCTTTAGCGCTCATGGGACGAGAGTTCACTTGTGTCAGTAATGTAACATCGCCGGAAGAAGAGATCAGTGTATCTCGAAAGCTCGCACAAATAAAAGCATTTCGTTAGCCACAGAACGGTATCATCTATTTATTTTTTGATTATTGAAGCTCGGCTAACACGGTAGCTGATACCTCTACATATATAGATATATATAGTTATATATATATATTATATATATATTATATATATATATATATATATATATATATATAAAAAAAGAAGAAAGCGCGCAACCCATAGGGTAAAAACTGTAAATATTTAACATAAAAAGGCAAGAGAATCAAGCTCACTCACAAACGAAATAGTAAAATAGGCATGTATATATAATATATATATCACCTCCACGGGAACAGTACGGCTAAGCCTCCACATCAAGAGTGTTGAAACCGCTGTCAGCTGCTAGTCCAACATATCAGACCTCGTGGATGATGGTGATAGTGTGTACACTGAACACGGAAGTCCTTCGTTGTCAGTCCCACCAATCCAGATAGGTTCTCGTCTGAATTAACACTGGAGCTCTGTGCAGCAGGGATGTAAGTTCGCCAGTCCTTCTGTCCCTCAGTGACGTAATGTCGGCGCTGCAGTCCTGACGTGTTTCGTCAGACACACTGACTTTGTCAAAGGATATTGGAATCTTCACTTAGACAGACATATATATATGCAAAGAGCGGGTTGCCTAGCAACCAGTAGCCTTTCGAAAAGCAAAACACATACACATGTGCATGGATACGCTGATCGAACTAATGGGAAAATAATATAAACGTTAAATGCAGTAAATACTTGCCATAAAAGCCCATATGTATTGCCCATATAGAAATTAGTTTGCCAAAATAAATATAGAAATGCCTGATGATATGGATTAACCAAGTGCAACAGACTAATTTGCTGCACTTTGCTAATATGAACAATGACCAATCAGTAGTATCCATATGTGGATTAATGGCATAAGGGGTAGTGAGTATATAATCACACCACACATATATAACAGATTTTCATACATAAATACCATTATTATAGATGTATATAGTCATTATTTCTTATACTAAACTATATTGGTCATTGTTCAACAATAAACAACAGGAAAGAGGGAAGCATAGGACTGAGGACTTAGGCTAAGGCCCCACTCCCGCAGTCAGTGAGCCCGCACTGCAGACAGGCGGCGCGCTGACAGGTAATTGACCGTGATATGCGGTCTGTAGGGAGCCGGGAGCCGGAGTGGGAGGGGGGAGTGGTAAAACTTTGCCAGGTCTGAGATCGTGGTGCTGTGGTGCCGTCCACCCCCCCACCACCACTCCCACACACAACACATACACACATACACTTTTCCCCCACAGCCCCTTCCCTGCTCCCCTCCCAAGCCGCCTCCCATCCGTAGCTCCTTCCCTCCCCTCCTTCCCTCATTGGCTGACTGCCGCACCACGTCATGCGTCAGAGCTGCAAATCACTATGAGCTTGCAGCATCGGCCGGCTGACGCGTCACAGCACGCAGTCAGCCAAGTAGTAAGGAGCCAGCGGGGACGTCCATACTAGAGGAAAGGGGCCGGTGGTCCGCGGCCGCATGCGCCGCCGGACCAAAGCCTTAGGGAGGAATAGGACAATATCCCTGAACATGTTTGATACAGAAAACCAAAATTCACACAATTGTACTTGTGTCTAGAGACTCATTGAATCCACCAAGTGCTAGCATCGCAAGCTGGTAGATCCAATAAGTCTCACGTTTACACAACAATTTGAACCGATCACCTCCCAATGAAAGAGTTAATATATATTCTAATCCCATTATTTTTAATGACTTTGGATCCTTTTTGTGAACTAAATCAAAATGTCTGTAAATACCATGACTGCTAACACCGTTAATGATGTTCCTTCGATGCTCGAAGAAACGATCACATAAAGGACGTGTGGTGCGGCCCACATATTGTTTGCCGCAACCACATGTCAGCATGTAGATGACATAAATGCTTAAACATGTAATTGACCCCAAGACACTGTGCATGTTTCCCCTGACAAAGGAAACAAACTGATCAGATATTGACAGATGCGACTTGCTCTACTCAGGTAAGTAATTTGACTGTTATGCACTCACCATTCAGGCCGCAATCTCTCTTCTTCCCTTAGCAATCGAAGGGAGGTTATGTCGATTCTTTTTACAAGCTGGTCCTGCAGGACTTTGAACGTCTCTGTTCAGGACCATCTAGAATATGACATAATCTCTCGAAGCTGGAACGAGTTGCTCTAGATGCTCTCAAAAACAATGAGAGTATCATTATTAGACAGGCGGATAAGGGGGAGCATCGTCATCCAGGACAAGGAGGCATACCTACTGGAGGCGTCCAGACTTCTGGGTGACGTTGCCTCCTATACTGTTATACTGTTCTGCCCACTGATCCCACATCCAGATATCAGATCGAACTTAAAGAACTGTTAGATGGAGCACGCACAGATGGCATACTCACTAGATCAGAATTTAAGTTTTTATTCAATGATCATCCACGTATACCTGTGTTTTACCATCTGACGAAGCTTCACAAGTCTCTCATCGATCCCTCTGGTAGGCCTATTATCTCGGGGGTGGACTCGATGATGGCATGCTTGTCCCAATATGTTGACTATTATCTTCAACCTATCATGACCTCATTGAGGTCTCATATTAGGGACACGCTGCATGTCGTTGACGCCATCTCCGAGATAAATTGGAAACCCACATATTTGTGGGCCACAAGTGACGTTTCATCCTTGTACACGTCCATAGTGCATTCCAGGGGGATTGATGCAGTGAGCTTCTGGCTGAACCAGGATACCACCATCCCTCCAAATCAAAAAATTTGGGTACTGTTGGAAATCACAGGTGTGGCAGGTCACGCTGCATCACCTGTGGGCATCTGTCAATATCTGATCAGTTTGTTTCCTTTGTCAGGGGAAACATGCACAGTGTCTTGGGGTCAATTACATGTTTAAGCATGTATGTCATCTACATGCTGACGTGTGGTTGCGGCAAACAATATGTGGGCCGCACCACACGTCCTTTATGTGCTCGTTTCGTCGAGCATCGAAGGAACATCATTAACGGTGTTAGCAGTCATGGTATTTACAGACATTTTGATTTAGTTCACAAAAAGGATCACCTCTTTCATTGGGGACGTGATCGGTTCAAATTGTTGTGTAAACGTGAGACTTATTGAATCTACCAGCTTGCGACATTAGCACCTGGTGGATTCAATGAGTCTCTAGACAAGTACTATTGTGTGAATTTTGGTTTTCTGTATCAAACATGTTCAGGGATATTGCTCTATTCCTCCTTAAGTCCTCAGTCCTATGCTTCCCTCTTTCCTGTTTATTGTTGAACAATGACCAATATAGTTTAGTATAAGAAATAATTACTATATATAAATAATGGTATTTATGTATGAATATCTGTTATATATGTGTGGTGTGATTATATACTCACTACCCCTGTTACTAATGTAGCCCCGGTGCCCTCCATGTCCCAGAGACCCCCCTCCCAAAGTGCCGAGTGGTCGCGGGTGCCGCCGGAGGCAGCGACGGACCCGCCGGCACAACACGAGGGTGGGGGCCAGTGCAGGGAGCGCTTTGAGCGCTCGGAGGCTCGGCGGCGTACCCGGCTAGCGGGGGCCGCCATGACGGGATGCGCGAGCATGCGCGGGATCGCGCATGCGCAGATAGAGTCAGGGAGTTGCGGTGGCCAGTGGAGACTCGCGCATGCGCAGGGCCAGTGTGCACGCGGCCCCAATGCAGAGACAGACTCCCCGGGACTACAACTCCCATGGGGCATAGCGAGACAGGCCCCAGGTGCATCATAGTGGCCAATGAGGGCCAAGGATTCCCAGACAGACAGATAGATACTTTTCGTGGGCTTAGAGCAACGGCAGTTGAAGCTGGGAGCAGGAAGGGGAAGGAAGGGTGTAGTGAGCAAGTGGCTCCTATACCAGGTAAGGTTCCCCAGGTCCCAGACAGGCCCCAACTCCCCACCAGGTTAGTGGGTAATTAATAAGGGATGGCCCCTAGGTTAGGGACTCTGCCCTTAGGTGCGTGTGGGGTGCAATCTTGTCAGGTCACGGCTGTTAGTGCTGTGAGGGCTAACAATAGGGCATTGTGTGTAGATTGCAGTGCGTTGCGGCAGGGACTGGGAGTGTCAGTGAGTGCCAGGAGAGCTAGGGGAACGGATTAGGCCAGTAAACTCCTAGGCCCCAGGTAGGTCTTCACTCCCCAGCTTGTGGTGCTACAGGGACAGGCCCTAGGTTAGGGACACTGTCATCGTAGCACTAGTGATAGACTATCTCCAGGGTTGGGCTCAGACCTCCGCTGCCGCTGCAGAGGCCTTCCGGGTGGGATCGCCCCGGATGGTGGTTCCGGTGTTCTTCTGTCATCGGATCCTTTGCGAAGCTCCGTTGCAGGTCCGAGCACTGGAGTGCTCGGCAGGTAACCCTTATCAACAAGTGCACCAACGATCCTACCTATTATTCACACGGGATCAGTGACTGCGCAGTCACACATATCTTCTCACTAGGAAGGGTGGGAAACGTACTGTGTGTGTGGTTACTGGACATGGGGTGGGATCACCTGGTGAAGGGGGTAGCGTCCTGCGAGCCGCATTAGTTAGTTTCTCCTCCAGAGAGGGACACCTGTTGATCTATTGATTGTTATGCATGCGTATGGTTACACTAGTAAAGGTATTGGTTGTTATACATACTGTGTGCTGAGTGATATATATTGTCCTGCGAGGAACCACTCCCCCTCTGGTGGGAGCCATCGCAGGTGGAGGCGCTGCACCGAGTACAGTGTTACTCATAATATACTTGCCCCAGGTTCCCCGTGGCGGAAGCTCAGCCCTCCTGTGAACCTAACAGGTAAAGCACCACACCTGGTAACAGTAGGTTCTCCGCACTCACACTATATCTGCGGTTAGGTGGGGGAATACCCGTTACATTTGGAGGCGCTGCTGAGAACCAGACCTGGGGTGCCCTGTTCCATTTTTTTGTCAAATTGTCCACCATGTTTGTAAAGTCCAGACACGAGGTCCTCGCCTGGCCCTTGAGGATAGATGTTAGCCCCCGCCGTGTGGTGGCCGTAGAAGGCCTTCCCGCCAATATATCAGATGAGGAGGTCTGTGATCATTTACATAAAATCCCCAGGTGGCAGCACACCATTATTATAGATGTAGATGAAGACCCCACGTCCACGTGGAGCTCGATGCATTTTGTGGTGACTTACACGTGTGATATATGCCTGTCAGATGCACCGTCTGCGTTGTTTATGCCAGGGTGCCCCCCTGAGGGTCACCCTTTAGTCTACTCTGACCCAGCGCCATGGCAACTTCCCCCAAGTTGGCAGTGTGCACATGCTGCTGAGCTCGAGGAGGCGAATTACATTGCAGAAAGTAACTCTAAGCCCCGCCCCTGCAACACGAGTGGCTTAGCACCGAGCCAGAACTATCCCTTGATAGAAAGTGCCCCTCCTCTAGAGTCCACCAGGGGGAGAGAGCACCTTGAGCAGCAATCAACCACTTCTGTTCACCATAAGAGAGTTAACGGATGCAGCGACATACACCCTCGGCTGTATAAAGTCATATGGGCCCCAAAGTTAGGCTCGCCCCTGATAGTGTGCCCATGTGTAGTAGAAGACTGGAATGTGATTGATGGCTGGGCTGATGAGTTATCTACGTTACCATTAGTGCTCACGACAACAGTGGTAGATGGGGAAGGATGCCTGCACTGCCGCCTGAGCGGTTGTGATTGCCACATCGGTGAATTGACCCGAGGGCCCAAGTGTGCAGAATGCGAGATACAGTTCCTGAAACCTGGGCTGCTGCAGCCTACAGAACTGCCAGAAGATGAGGAAGGTGAGGAGCCTGACCTCTCTACTAAAGTGAGTTACATTGCTAATCAGTCTTAATCCCAGAGGTATCAGGGGGCCTGTGTGTCCAAAGTGATGTTCCAGACACTGTTGCAGAGACAGAGTATTTTCCCCCTGGGAATGAAATAGACTGCGAGAGGTTACACTGTAACAGAATAGATGCATTTGTGCTAAGGTGTGACATGAGGTATGAAGAAGATGACACGTGGCAGGATGACCTAGAGCGGTGGAAGACTCGCAGAAGACGTGCTGCACAGGACCTGATAAAGAAAGAACAAGAAGGGAAAAAGATGGAGAGGTTACTTAGTGGAGAGAGCGACCTGTCTGAACCGCAGATTCTGGAATCACAGGGTAAGGTGTCTCTACCCCCATCCTCTCTTAGTGATTCCAGCGACCAACAACCAGCTGTGGTGATGTGCCCGCCGGCGGACCACACAAGTGAAGCTGTTGATAAAGAGACAATTATCCCATCTGCTACGGATCCTGATATGGGCCTGTGTGCCCTACAACGGCCAGTCCGGCCTACCACAGTGGTACCCTCGGTCCCAGGCTTGGGATTAGTACCTGCTAACCACGCCAAGGGTAAGGTGAATGCCCAGGAAAATTTAGGTGCACTTCCGCTAGTGACACCAGAGCAAGCGCTGGTGCGGCCGGAGCCGCGGAAGAGTCCCACGGCCGTGGTGACTCCCAGTGTGTCGGAGGGACCGGAGGAAGAGGAACCCATCGCAAGCCAGCGGAGTGGTGAGGAACCTCCTTACTCCCCACAGGCTCCGATGGGGGCGGCCGTGGAAAAGGCCTGAACTAAGGCTCCTGATCTGAGAGTGAGCCTGTGCGCTCCAACCCAAATGGTCCCAGGACTGGGATCTCACGCTCCCGAGGTTCCAGCAAGTAAGTGGACTGCCCCAGACGTGCCGGGGACAGGTCCCGAGACAGCCGAGGTGGGAACTGACAGCGTCCCCGAGGACCGGTTGGCCACCGTGAATCACCGCAGTGGTTAGGTATCAACCCTTTACCCCCTGCAGGATGTAACAAAGACTTTGAGTACCGAGACATTGCTAGTTGCTCGCTTCCAATTGGAAGCCTCCCAAGTACGTAGGGACAAGGACTGTGTGGCGAGGGAGTTAGTGAACATTGCCTCCTTTAAGCCCAAAAGGGAGCGCTCCATTCACCATGTGGTGAACCGTGGAAAGGGTCAAGACCTCCTAGCCTATCGCATCCATGCCGCGGATGGCCGGGTAAAGATCTGGCCAAAAGACATGGTACTATTCCGTCCACCAGGGGGAGGAAGTAATAAGGACTCTGTGACTGTTGCCCTCGAGCGTGCTCTCCAAGAGATTCTTCCGGGGGAGGCTCACGAACGTAAAAGTGAGGTACCCCCACATGATCAGTTAGGGGCACCCCATACATGGTTTCAGCAAGCAGCTGATGCTCAGCTGGCCTCGGTTATCATACGTGACCTGCATTGTACCCGGTTGTGAAAAGTCAAAAGTGATAAGTTGTACATATCATGCTCTGCATTTTTATTGTATAACCTTATGCCAAGTGACGTCGTTCCCCAAGCGGGGACGTTGGATTTTTCACCAGGGGGAGGATGTAGCCTTGTTCCCCCTTCCGTTGCTTACCCCCCCCCCTTCTTGTGCTCACCACCGCCGCTCGCGAGGATGTGAGGGGGCAGGTGTGCGAGCAGCGCGCTATCTTAGGGAGGCAGCCGGTTGCCGGGGACGCGTGTGGGCCGTTGCTAAGGCCGCGGTCGCGTTGCGAGGGTCCCAGCGGCTCACGGTGAAGGACACCGCCATTGCGGGTTGCGTTGCGCATGCGCAGGAGGGAGAAATGCTGGGAGGCCCACAGACAGGTCGCGCATGCGCAGACAGGAGCGCGCGAACCCTAGCCTACCAGGGAAGGCTCTTGGAAGGGACTACAAGTCCCATGAGCCTCTGCAGCGCCCAAAGTGATGCCAGGGAGCCAATAAGGCTGGAGTATCTCCCTGCACAGAGAAGAAAAGATACATTTCGCGCGCTGACAACGGCAGTTGGAGCTGGGAGCAGGAAGGGGAAGGAAGGGTGTAGTGAGCAAGTGGCTCCTACACCAGGTAAAGTCCCCCAGGTCCCAGACAGGCCCCAACTCCCCACCAGGTTAGTGGGTAAGTGATAAGGGACGGCCCCTAGGTTAGGGACTCTGCCCTTAGGTGTGTGGTGTGCAATCTTGTCAGGTCACAGCTGTCAGTGCTGTGAGGGCTGACAAGAGGGCATCGTGTGAGGCTGCAGTGCGTTACTGCAGGTGTTGAGAGTAGTAGGTAGGAGTTAATCAGAGGGGACCTGGGTGGTACAGGAGAGGTAGTGTGGGTGCAGGGGGGTCAGTGACCCACCTGCATAGGACAGGCTACCCTGTAGGCCCCTATGAGTTTCCCCTGAAGCCATTTAAGTTTGCTGTGCTGTAGGAACGGCCTATAGTAGCAGCGAGCATCAGCTTAGTTCACAGAGTCAGTTAGGGACTCAGCAGATGCTGCGCATCCGTTCAGAAGGTTGGGCGCAGACCTCCGCTGCCGCTGCAGAGGCTTTCCGCATGGGATCGTCCGTGATGGTGGTTCCGGTGTTCTTCTGTCATCGGATTCTTTGTGAAGCCCGTTGCAGGTCCGAGCACTGGAGTGCTCGGCAGGTAACACTTACCAACAAGTGCACCAACGATCCTATTAGCTTCACTAGTGACTGCGCAGTCACACATATCCTCTCTCTGTGTGTGTGGGACATTTTGTGGGGATTATTGGACACGGGGTGGGGATCACCCGTGTAGGTGGGAGCATCCTGCGAGACGCATTAGTTAGTGTCTCCTCTAGAGAGGGACACGTGTTGATCTGTTGACTTTTATGCAAAGAGAGTATTATTGAAGTTGCCATCAATGGTCAGTAAAGCCCTTTGCTAGTTCCCATCCAGTGTATGTGGTTATTTGTATGTGTCCCGCAAGGAACAATTCCCGCTCTGCTGGGAACCATCGCAGGTGGAGGCGCTGCACCGAGTACTGGGTTACTCATAATATACTTGCCCCAGGTTCCCTGTGGCGGAAGCTCAGCCCTCCTGTGAGCCTAACAGGTAAAGCACCACACCTGGTAACAGTAGGTTCTCCACACTCACACTATATCTGCGATTGGGTGGGGGAATACCCGTTACATTTGGCCTGAGAGTGAGCCTGTGCGCTCCAACCCAAATGGTCCCAGGACTGGGATCCAACACTCCTGAGTTTCGAGAAAATGAGTGGACTGCCCCAGAAGTGCCGGGGACAGGTCCCAAGACAGCCTAGGTGGGAACTGACAGCGTCCCCGAGGACCTGTTGGCCACCGTGAATCACCGCAGTGGAAAGGTATCAACCCTTTACCCCCTGCAGGACGAAACAGAGACCTTGAGTATAGAGACCCTGAGTAAAGAGACATTGCTACTTGCTCGCTTTTCAGTGGGAGCCTCCCAAGTTCTTAGGGACAAGGACTGTGTGGCGAGGGATTTAGTAAAAATTGCCTCCTTTAAGCCCAAAAGGGAGCGCTCCATTCACCATGTGGTGGACCGTGGAAAAGGTCCAGACCTCCTAGCCTATCGCATCCATGCCGCGGATGGCCGGGTAAAGGTCTGGCCAAGAGACGTGGTACTATTCCGTCCTCCAGGGGGAGGAAGTAATAAGGACCCTTTGACTGTCACCCCAGAGCGTGCTCTCAAAGAGATTCACCAGGGTGAGGCTCACAAATGTAAAAGTGAGGTACCCCCACATGATCGGTTAGGGGCACCCCACAAATGGTCTCAGCAAGCAGCTGACACTCAGCTGGCCTTGGTTATCGTATGTGAACTGCCTTATACCCTGTTGTGTAGAGTCAAGAGTGATAAGTTGTACATATCATGCTCTGCATTTTTATTGTGTAAACTTATGCCGATTGACGTCGTTCACCAAGCGGGGACGTTGGATTTTTCACCAAGGGGAGAGTGTAGCCCTGGTGCCCTCCATGTCCCAGAGACCCCCTCCCGAAGTGCTGAGCAGTCGCGGGTGCTGCCGGAGGCAGCGACGGACCCGCCGGCACAACACGAGGGTGGGGGCCAGTGCAGGGAGCGCTTTGCGCGCTCGGAGGCTCGGCGGCGTACCTGGCTAGCGGGGGCCGCCATGACGGGATGTGCGAGCGTGCGCGGGATCGCGCATGCGCAGATAGAGTCAGGGAGTTGCAGTGGCCAGTGGAGACTCACGCATGCGCTGGGCCAGTGCGCACGCGGCCCCAATGCAGAGACAGACTCCCCGGGACTACAACTCCCATGGGGCATAGCGAGACAGGCCCCAGGTGCCTCATAGTGGCCAATGAGGGCCAAGGATTCCCAGACAGGCAGATAGATACTTTTCGCGGGCTTAGAGCAACGGCAGTTGGAGCTGGGAGCAGGTAGGGGAAGGAAGGGTGTAGTGAGCAAGTGGCTCCTACACCAGGTAAGGTTCCCAAGGTCCCAGACAGGCCCCAACTCCCCACCAGGTTAGTGGGTAATTAATAAGGGATGGCCCCTAGGTTAGGGAGTCTGTCCTTAGGTGCGTGTGGGGTGCAATCTTGTCAGGTCACGGCTGTCAGTGCTGTGAGGTCTGACAAGAGGGCATCGTGTGTAGATTGCAGTGCATTGCTGCAGGGACTGGGAGTGTCAGTGAGTGCCAGGAGAGCTAGGGGAATGGATTAGGCCAGTAAACCCCTAGTTCCCAGGTAGGTCTTCACTCCCCAGCTTGTGGTGCTACAGGGACAGGCCCTAGGTCTGGACACTGTCATCGTAGCACTAGTGATAGATAGGGACACAGCAGGCACTGCGCTTCCTGAGAAGAGACTTGGGCTCAAGTCTATGTTAAAGATACAGAGACTATCTCCAGGGTTGGGCTCAGACCTCCGCTGCCGCTGCAGAGGCCTTCCGGGTGGGATCGCCCCGGATGGTGGTTCCGGTGTTCTTCTGTCATTGCATCCTTTGCAAAGCTCCGTTGCAGGTCCGAGCACTGGAGTGCTCGGCAGGTAACCCTTATCAACAAGTGCACCAACGATCCTACCTATTATTCACACGGGACCAATGACTGCGCAGTCACACATATCATCTCCCTAGGAAGGGTGGGAAATGTACTGTGTGTGTGGTTACTGGACACGGGGTGGGATCACCTGGTGAAGGGGGTAGCGTCCTGCGAGCCGCATTAGTTAGTTTCTCCTCTAGAGAGGGACACCTGTTGATCTATTGATTGTTATGCATGCGCATGGTTACACTAGTAAAGGTATTGGTTGTTATACATACTGTGTGCTGAGTGATATATATTGTCCTGCGAGGAGCCACTCCCCCTCTGGTGGGAGCCATCGCAGGTGGAGGCGCTGCACCGAGTACAGTGTTACTCATAATATACTTGCCCCAGGTTCCCCGTGGTGGAAGCTCAGCCCTCCTGTGAACCTAACAGGTAAAGCACCACACCTGGTAACAGTAGGTTCTCCGCACTCGCACTATATCTGCGGTTGGGTGGGGGAATACCCGTTACACTAATATCCTTATGCCATGAATCCACATATGGATACTACTGATTGGTCATTGTTCATATTAGCAAAGTGCAGCATATTAGTCTGTTGCACTTGGTTAATCCATATCATCAGGCATTTCTATATTTATTTTGGCAGACTAATTTCTATATGGGCAATACATATGGACTTTTATGGCAAGTATTTACTGCATTTAACGTTTATTTTATTTTCCCATTAGTTCGATCAGCGTATCCATGCACATGTGTATGTGTTTTGCTTTTCGATAGGCTAATGGTTGCTAGACAACCCGCTCTTTGCATATATATGTCTAAGTGAAGATTCCAATATCCTTTGACAAAGTCAGTGTGTCTGACGAAACACGTCAGGACTGCAGCGCCGACATTACGTCATCACTGAGGGACGGAAGGACTGGCGAACTTCCATCCCTGCTGCACAGAGCCCCAGTGTTGGTTCAGACGAGAACCTACAGTATCTGGATTGGAGGGACTGACAACGAAGGACTTCCGTGTTCAGTGTACACACTATCACCATCATCCACGAGGTCTGATGTGTTGGACTAGCAGCTGACAGCGGTTTCAACACTCTTGTTGTGGAGGCTTAGCCGTGCTGTTCCCGTGGAGGTGATATATATATTATACAGTATATACATGCCTATTTTACTATTTCGTTTGTAAGTGAGCTTGATTCCCTCGCCTCTACTTTTTTATATTAAATATTTTACGTTTTTACGCAATGAGTTGCGCGCTTTCTCCTTTTGTTTTTTTAGATTTCTTTGGAATTGGTTCTCCCTTTGAAAGCTGCCCCCCAAAAACCCATTCAAGCGTATTACTGACTGGACATTCATCAAGGAGTGGATTATTATTAACTTTTCATTCATATATATACTTTTATTTTTTCTTTTGATATCATACAGATTTATTTTATTATTACATCTCCAACTATTTATTATTTTTCATATCTATTGGCGCTACTATTCTTTGAGAGATGAGGCCCATTAAGGTCTAAACAGCTGCCTGTGGGTGGGTTTTGTGGCTATGCACCCTAACCCTGGCTGTGCTCAAAGCTGTGACCATGCAGCAAGCTTAAGCCTATAGGGAACCATGTTAAAAATGGTTTTTGAAGCAAATAGTGGCACTGTGTGCTCATTTGCATGTCATTTCCCAGAATCCCTTGCTGCAGTGGAAGTGCTGTGTGCTGGGTGATAATGGTGAAAGGCGGGGTTGCAGACCTGCCTAAGACATGCAGATGTAATATATATATATATATATACATATATATATATATATATATATATACATACATACATACATACATATATATATATATATAGTACTATATAAACTGGTATACACAAACTAATACACTTCATGCTTCCTTGTGAAAACACTATTTTAATAATACAGGCCTAATGTTTGAGAAATATCCTAAGTATGAGACTCTAACAGTATTGTGCTTAAACAAATGTTTATTACTTAATTCAATCATGTTTCTCACCATTTAAATAGGTTTCATACAAGGTATACTTAATGCCATCAATGTTGTGTGTACTCCTGCAATATAAAAAAAAATAAAATATAATATATAAATATATATATATTTTTATAAGAGAGATATATTTATATATATATATATATATATATACACACGTATTTAAACTCATGCAGACAGGGAGTTAACCAGACTTTCACATACACACAGAAATGTAAGCGGGGAAAAAAACATTTCTTTTTGCAGGTGTGTTTTTACTGATATGCCTGGCTAAGAAATATTTTCACACAGTGGCCTTTGTTAGTTTTCAAAAAAATACTATGTGAACGCATTCAAAGTCTAGGGATGTTTTTCACAAACGAGATAAAAGAAGGAGAAATGTTTCTCCCACAGTCCCATATCACGAACCACAACTGTTAACCCAATTAGACAAACAAATTCAATTGGCGTTTGAAATAAGGAGTCAAAGTAGTTAGTTTTGTTGACCTTGACAAGGAAAAACAGGAGTTTGTTAGCCATTCAGCACATTCATTTTGATGAGCAAATAACACAGACCTGCACACAGCTTTTGTGCTACTCAGACATGGCTGATGAATTCGTTAACAATATTAATCCCCTTTTAGGGTATAAGTACATGATCTGTGAAGCCATCTTGAACAGTCGCGGACAGAAAGCAAGCACACGCCAAATCGATGATTTCATTCGAGCAAAATATCCTTATTACCAAGACCGTAAGCATGCACGGAATTTTAATTCCTCAATAAGATTCACTTTATCAACTAATGACTTTTTTGAACGTGACCAGGATAAGCTACAACACACCTATGGTTTCTGGAAGATTGCCCCGGAAAAACAATTTCTCCTGAAAGACGGCACTTATATTGTCGTGAAAGGCATATTTATTCCTAATGGCAATAGCAATGTATCCGCTACTACTGATCCGTTTGAATCGATACGTGCTGCAATATCTGCAGCCTCCATTCCTGAAACCCACATTGTACAAGAACAAAAGTACTATGATTATGTACCAAGCCTTTCAGCTGAAAATGCATTGGAATGGGAACCCGAAGAAATGAACCTACCTCCCGACCAATTATTTGAAGAAAGCAGTGGCGATTCCTATGAGCGCATCCTGGAGGAGATATGTGCCATACTGGATTCAGCGGTTGGGTTAAGCGTGGATGAAAATGCCTTGCATTTCTGGAGCGACCAGTTGCAGCCAGGCGAAGAGTTAATTCTAGAAGAATGGTAAATATAACAATCGTTATGCGTTGACTCTGCGTTTAAATTTTTTTTTTTTTTGTAACCACCATTTTCACTTTCAATGCGTGGATACAGCGTAACATTGCAGACTGCATAACATGTAGCGATCACAAACAAATTGTTTCCTAATACAATATAGTAGGACCTGAAAGAGTAGTACACATTGCTGACGGAATAAATATACGTACTTTCCTATCCCTTTAAACATATTAGCAACATTTTTCCATTACTCTAACACATACCTGTTTTGTTATCATGCAACATCTACAACATTGAAAACCGGGTCCACCACGTATGACGTGGGACCCTTGTCATGGGCCAAGGCGTCCTTAAAAAGTATTACTGATGTAAGTCCCGCCCCCAAGCGACGTGCGCGCCTCAAAGCCTATTGGCTGTCATGTTTTGTTATAGTAACGGTAACTGCAGTGTGTGATGCGTGCGGCTCAGTGTTTGTAGGCGTACCCTGGGCGTTAGCCGAATGTTAATTGAGTGGGAGGAGTGTTAGCGTGCGTTTCACGCTGGCTTAACATGACGTCACACGTATTGCATTTGCGCATTGTGTTATCGGCCGTGCTTTCTGTTCAAACACGTCTGTTTAAAAAGAATACAGATGTACTCGTTTAGAACGAATGTAGTTTCGTCTTCATTGTATTTGAAATAAAGATGTTATGTTTACTGGTATTTTCAACATGTATTGAACGCACAACGTACGCTTTGTTTTGCGCATGCGCTAACAGTTAGTGGAGCCAAGCGTGAAGTGCGTGCGCACACAAAGATGTGCGCGCACATCTTTCAGTATACAGGCAACGTTCACTTCTTATACATAGTTATGCCTGCTACAAATTTAAAGAAACATTACATACTGATGAACAGTTTTACTTCTAACATATAAGTGACTGACGTGTGTATCTACACAATCATATAGAGCTGCGTAACGCGTTGTCACGGATGCATATCTAGTAAGGTGCCATCTTTGACCATCATGTGTTTGCTGTATTTCAGAGATGTCGGGGAAGATACAATCGGATCAATGTATGATTTCAGAAGAGTCTACCTTTATATGAGATGATTGTGAGGAGGAGCCACCGACTACTATACTACATATGGAACTAATTTTATATTGCTTGCAGCGCTTATTAACAAACAATTAAAAATGTGATACCCTTATGCCTATATTGCATAAGCACTTAATTAACATAATGATGTTGCAAAAGAGTGCCTCATGAATTTTTATTGAGTGTTCTTTAATGACTACTAACATTTTATGACATGGTGTGTTTTATATATAACAACCATTCCCACTCTGCTAACACATTTGTGTATTCTAATATGTAATGGAACGTATGACTGTCGAAACTATGTAACAATAATAATAATAATATGAGCATGTTCATGTATAGGGCTGCTAGTTGTACGCAGCGATTTACAGACACATGTTTCAGCCTGAGGTCCCTGGCCCGTGGAACGTACAAATGTTTTTTTGCCGCATGAGGCACAGGGAGATAAAGTGACTTGGCCAAGGTCACAAGGAGCCCACACCGGGAATTGAACCAGACTCCCCTGCTTCAAACTATCAGTGCCAGTGTGTGTCTTTACTCAGTGAGCCACTCCTTCTCCCAATGTAAAGGACACTTACAACCAAGTAGCCATTTATTTTTAAAATCTCTTGTTACATGGGTATGTAGATAAAATGGTTTGGGACTGTAGCAAATAATGTTACTGGCCAGATGTTATGGTCCCCTCCAATGCATGATGTTCTGAATATGACATCACCATCATGTTATGAAGTACGTTTCTGTGTATATTTCATTAACCTAACTAACTATAGTTTACTGTGTTTATTAATCGTTTAGCAATACATAGTATAGTCAATATGATGATATAAGCTACCATAATAAAGCTGGTGTTATCATTTGTCGGTGTTATACATGGATCCTACACCAATTGATAGAGACACAAACAGTTGTCTTAAAAAGTGTGTCTATGCTAGTGATGAATGTGCTCCCGTAAGTAAACAAATAAGTACAGTTATCCCCTTTTCTCCAACCACCTCTATATTACATTAATGGAAATTATAAGGAAACATACATAAAATGTGATGAAATGTGAGTAATCATTTTGTAATACAATGCACATGAAAGCTCAAGAGTAGCTAAATGCATATACATGATACAGAAAGTACATATATGTAACATTTGTGTTTAAACCAATATGTTGGGTTTTTAGTTCCAATAATTATAGGAAGATTGAGGTAGCCACATCTTATGAGAGATGTCAGCAAATATACATACCATGATCAGTCATACTGCAAATATACCTATAATGCAAAGGAACAATATATAAATTGCAAACATTGACATGCCATCTTCAGTACCGTAAAGAACACATCAAAGTGTGTATTTGGTGTTAAATGTGCAACACCATGTATATTTAATGACATTCAAAATGTAAATCAGCCTGGTGTACACATCATCTGGATGTACATGTTACACTGCACCAATAACATTGTATGTAAGCATACTAGAAGCATGAATGATTATGGGCATAATATGTGTTTTGTCTTAGCATAAGGAATAACACAATGCTAAAATATTATTGCTTTGTTACCCAAGTTGTATTCACATACACACAACTAAAGTACAATTGAAGAGGGATTATATAACCTGTGCAACAATAACATACCGGTGCCACATCCCTTTGTGCACACAGCAGAGAAAAGAAAGGTGTGCAACCCATATTCATCTGTGTCCTAACAGAAGGTTATATAAAGAAACATTATTGTTAATATAACATAATTAAACTATAAAAGTAGTACTAGGAACATATGAGTTTGTACTTACAAGAAAAAAATGAATTGATGAGATTCTGTCGTGTCTGGCCACCACTGGCTGTTTGTTCATTTTCAGCAGCTACATGGGTGGGATGCTCGTCTACCAAAGCCTCAGCAAGGTCTGACTGTACATTGTGCCTGAGTGCAACATTGTGCAAAATGCAACAGGCAAGGATAATATCAGACACTTTTTGAGGCTTGTATAGAAGAGCCCCACCAGTTCTGTCCAGACACCTAAACCTGGTCTTGAGTAGGCCAAATGTCCTCTCTATAACAGATCTTGTAGATATATGGGCTGCATTGTACCTCTCCTCTGCTTCAGTTTGAGGGTTTAGCACCGGAGTCAAGAGCCACGGCCTAATTCCGTATCCTGAGTCACCTATAATGAATGGAGCACACATAAGCTGACATTAGTGATCAAATTGTACAATGCCAACATTCCTAAATCAACATGTGTTTTGTGTTAGAACATGTAAATATGTACTCACCCAGCAGCCAACCAGGTTCAAAATGTCCCTCTTCGAACGCATGGAAGACTGAAGAGTTCCTCAGGATAGAGGAATCGTGACTGGAACCAGGGAACTTGGGTACCACATGCATTATCCTCATCGTGGCATCACATACCACCTGTACATTGAGTGAATGGTAGTGCTTCCGATTGCGGTACACATGCTCACTCTGACTAGGTGCAATCAAAGCAACATGTGTGCAATCGATTGCACCCAGCACAGATGGTATCCCTGCTATATTATAAAAGCCAGTCCTGACTTCCAGCCACTCTGTTGCCTCTGTAGGAAAATGAATATAATTCCTAGCGCGTCTATTGAGTGCATAGAGAAACTGGGTCAAGGCCCGCGAGAATGTAGATTGCGAGACCCCGCCCACTATGCCCACAGTTGTCTGGTATGACGCGGAAGCAAGATAATGTAATGAGCACAGCATTTTAACAAGCCCAGGGACTGCACGACCTCTGGCTGTGAAAAAATCTAAATCCCCCCTTATCTCCTCATAAAGAGCTAAGATTGCTGCTGAACTCAAACGATAGCGACTTACAATCTCCTCCTCACTCATCCCATCTAACAGGGTTCTCTCCCTGTACAGACGCGGACGAGGCACAAGTTGTCTCCTCTGTCTTCTCCTCTGATCTCCTGTCCCTCTACCTGTCCCTCGGCCTGTCCCTCTCCCTGTCCCTGTCGTATCCGCGTCACTGTCACTGTCCCTCGGTGTGTCCCTACCTTGCCCTATATCATTCTCTTGATCAGCAAGCATGTCATAGAAAAGAATGTTCCTGCGTCTCCTAAACATTCGCAACATTTTGAAATGAGTAGCTGTGAATGAGCAGGTAATGTGCGTCCTTTAAATAGGTATGTGATGATGTCACGTGACATAGTAAAATGCAAGGTGTTACATTAACATAATAAAGTACTTCTGTGGCAAGCTGTGTGCACTTGTTGTTCTAAGTATTTGTTGTGTGTATTCTGCAGGGAATGATGATATTTGGCAATGATGTGACGTGAAGCTTTGTACAAAGATTGCTTGCAAATAAATAGTTGCATGTGCAATGCATGTAACACTTGTGAACGCAAGAGTCAGTCATGTAATGAGACAAAAAGGCTGAGATTGACGTGGGAAAAGTTTTGTGTAACATGTGTAATTATCCATGTTATTGTGACATGTTGGCAACAATGAATAGTCGTGTGCATATGCATGCATTTGTGTAAGGAGGATAGTTGCTATAGAATGAGTTTACAAGGTGTCCCAATGATGAATTACTGTACATGTGTGTATAAGTTAGGTTGAAGTGCTTGTAATGCAACGGTTACAATGTAAACATGCAATGTGATTGAGCGTCCAATAAGTGACGTCATGAAAATAGGGAGGACCCAAAAGTATATGTAAACATGAGAAGACAGATGTACATGAACGTTTAAAGATGCGTGTCACATTACAAGCATTGTGTAATGTAAAGGAAGATGAATATACTGTGTATGTGTGACATGTGTGACATGTGTAACATCATGTAAATAATTGTCGCTGAGTTGAGTAAAATGTGTGATATGATGTGAGGTTCTCCTTTAAGAGTTGAGTATAGTATTTTCCCTTGCCACATCATCACATGATGAGTAATGTGACCCGCAAATGCTGAAAACATGTAAAAGTCGAATGTTATGCAAATAAGACACATCAGCTGTGACACAATGCAGGGAATGCCCCCACACTGTAATGCAAATGACGTTTGTATTGTGAGCAATGAAACGTAAACAGTACTATACTGTTATACGTCCCCGCTCCATTGACTTCCATTGATGTACAGAAGATTTTTTTTTTCTAAGTGCCGTTCCGGCAGCCTTAGCGATCGTTCTCCCGTCCAAAATGCCAACTTTAGTTGGCGGGAGAAATCGGCCATAACATCTCAATTTCGTAGTGCCGATCAGCCCCGATAAGCTGTTTTTTTTTGTTGAATCCAGCCGATTTAAAAAAGTGGCGATCAGTGTCGAAAACAGGCTTATCGGCAGGCGACTGGCCATAACCAAATTATCGGCTCCGAAACCTGGCGATATGAAGCACTTATCGGCGCTTACTGAATCTCAAACCCAATTTTGGCTATAACATGGCCATATTTCCCTTATCAACGCTTACTGCATGAGGCCCAAAGACCCCGCCGGTTTACAAATCACAGGCATTGAATATGTTAAAACAGGTTTCCTGAGAGGTGATAGGCTTTGTAAACTCAAGGAAACAAGAGACATTCTGGATATTTAAAATGCAGACGTTGTATCCAGATAGCATGAATGAGGATCTTGACCTGCTAGCTTTTCAATGAATTAACAATTGCCATAATTAAATTAAATCAATTTGGTCAAGATTGTAAATAGAATTAGATTTTTAATTTTATGTTTATTTGTATTATCATTTTAATTTGTATTTTAACTTTTGCCTTCATTTTAATTCCCCGTGGATGCCACCCTTTCCTACTGAAAGATTTAATTCATCATTTAACATTTTATGTCTATTTATTATTAATATTCATTTTATTCACCAAAGATGTTAAACGAATACATTATAATATAAACTTCAGTCCACAACTATATTTTATATTGATACATTTTTTAATATATGTTCATCTTATTTTTCAATGCCTGTGTTTTATTATGAACTATTTAACATCACTATGTGTAGTATGATATCTCTGAGTGTTTAATTGATGTTTCTACAAAGAGGTACAGATCTATGTACAATTTATTTGGTAATGGCGGAACTTTTGAGAAATCACTCTGTGAGATAACATTCATGCACTGATGGTATCTGTTTATTTCTACACCGATCTAGTCACTCAATTTAGTTCACTATTAACTCAAATATGGAGCGTTTATACATTCTTGAGTATATTTAATGATGTTCAGCAATCTGGGATCATAATACAATCAAATTTCTAACTGTTTGTTCATTTTCCCCACTAACTGTTTTTATCTGATCTAATTAATCAAAGAATTAAGCACACAATGTGTATTTTTATGGACATCACCACACAGCTTTAACCACTGATAGTCAACCAATCCCACTGCCCTGGATATTAATTGACACACCTGTTTGAGGAATGTTTAATTTATTCACTAATCATTTAATTAGTCGGGTGTGTATAAGTATCAGGGCAGGGAGAGATGCAGACCCATCCCTGACGAACTCACACTAAGTGAAGAAACGCGTAGGAGTAAAGAGCAGCAAGTACAGATCTCCAGGACCCACTCCTAACCTGCACCTGCACTGAGCGGAGAGGCTCAGAAGGCTGGCTTATAGGCTGAGAACACAGACAAGGACGCATCATCTCCTGGCCAAAAACGTCAAACCAGGAAGTAACGCCAAGGCAAACCGGTTCACCAGGACACTGAAAGGGAAGGCAATAACATAACGGCACCCGTGGAGAGGCTCAGCAGCGACTGCCAAACAGCAGAGGCTTGCAGAGCTCAAACGGACATTTCCCTAACACTGTTGGAACTATTCAGCAGCCCGGTGGACATCCTTGGGGTTCACTGCCCTCATCTGATCCTGCCACCAGCGATTACAGGAGGAGAGAGTCTGTAAGACTTTGTGTCAGGCAATTATATCTTTTAATTCTTTTTTCTTACACATATTTTTATATATAATTTTTTCTCATCTTGTCATTCCTTATTTTCACAGTTGTCACACATGATTCTTTGAGAGGTGTGAGCATCTAATATTGTATTGTGTTTATTTTATCATCCTAAGTGACATATAAAGTATTTCCATTTGAATTTTGCGCCCTTCACGTTGTTTTTCTTTTCCTTTGAGGCAATCTCTATTCTAAGAGGAGAGGTATCATTTCTGTGGGGCAGCATCTACTATCAAATGAACAACACAACTATAAAATCATCCCACATATATGAGGACTCTATTTAAAAACATATGTGGCTATACTATATTTTTTAGGAATTACAAGTGGGATTTTAGATCTGTACTGCTACTGGTCTGCATCCCATAGGGCTACAGCTATCAGTGATTATTTATTTATTTCATTTATGTTTTTATGCACATTTGTGTGTGTGTGTGTGTGTGTGTGTGTGTGTGTGTGTGTGTGTGTGTGTGTATAAAAATATATCAGCGCTTGGACTTGCACAAAAGTATATAAAATAGATATAATGTGCAAAATGTAAATATATGATAAATGTATATAAGTATCAAGTGTGCATCTGCGTTGCCCCAAAGGTGCACAGCCTTTTGTGCAGCCAAAGGGTGTGAGCCGTTTGCTGCTGTTCGCTGATGTCTGGTGATGTTAAAGCTGCTCTATTTAATCTGAAACTCACAAATTCCTTTATCCCCTGTACCCAGTTTTCCAACTCTATCTGTCCGTGATTTGACTGTATAACCTTGTTCTTTTAATGTAACCATGTATTTTTTTAAATCTCTGTGCCCAGGACATACTTGGAAACGAGAGGTAACTCTCAATGTATTACGTCCTGGTTAAACATTTTTATAAATAAAGTAGTGATAGGGGATAATATGCCAATACTGTAGGATGCAGCTCTAATGAGGATATACCTATCCAGTGTTAAATTGAAAGAGAAAAAAAGCGCAATCCTTTATAGCAACATAAAAATAGCTGGGCAATTTATTGAAATACAAGAAAAACTTGGTTCCTGGACATAAATAGCTAAAAACAATGACAATACATATATAAAATACAACACACAATAATGGAGGGTATACCAATAAAGGGAGGTGTGATCAATAATATTTGATGGCCAAAAATGTCCAATAGAACTAATTGTGGAGGAGTGAAGGATAGTGTTGGTGAAAAGTCACGTATTCCTTATGTCATACATACAGTATGTAACGACAAATGAGGAATGTATTGTAGCCGTGTAGGATTAATATGAAGTGCTACAATTGAGTATCAATAACTGGCTGAAAGATATCCTCTGAGATGTATAAATGCTGAAAACAACAGGCACTGGCAGATACTGGGGATAGAGGAACGATCTCACCAGATATACCACTGGCAGCTTTGTTTTGTCAAATACGGTAAAAGAGAAAAGGAATGGCACACAGAGATGCATACTTTGATGCACCTCATTATAATATGTGCACCATGTAACTCCTCCCACTGACAATCCCTAAGTTACTGGCTAGGGCAGATGGGGCAAAATTAGAACAAAATACTTAGGGGATAAAAATGCGCCAGTTTTGCACCCAGCTTACCTTGATACAGTACATAGATGCAATATTATCTATGTTTGGTAAAACTCATCCATCCATACTTATTTCAGAGGAACTACAGGAACTACTGAGAGCAATATCAAACACAAGGGCGGCAATATAGCACTACATTGTGTAATAGGCAAAGCTCATCTTTATACAGGTATGCTCATATTCCTCATCAGTCTGATGAAACAGAAAAAAAAACCTTCAAAGGCTCTAGATATATGTAACCCTGCTTCCCCTCTTCCCCCAGACTCTACGGTGGTGTCTAGGGTGCATGAGGACGGATTACATGCGGTGTGGTGCGTACCTATGAGGAACAGGAGGGCCTGAGCTTCCCACGATGTTGTGGGGGAGCCAGGACCGGTCTTCTGGGGTGGTAGCCTCCATGATCTCTCAGTGGTGCAGCGCCTCCATCTTCTATACTCCTAGGAATATGGGACAGGACCGGTATAGAAGAACCACTTGGGTCCCAGGGTAGTACTTTCCAAGTCACAAACAGTCTTTGATGATAATGAATAGTCTCTTTTTTCAACTTTCATTTTTTATTTGTGGAAATCAAGTATACAGAAACTCACCTCCCATAGGCGTACTTTACAGATTTTCCACTTTTAACAGCCGTTAACAAAAACAGTATCAGACAAATATCATAAGGGGTAACAAAACAGGACAAACAAGACATACTAGACTCACAAGACTGGGGGGAGGACACAGAGGGTGGGGAGGGGAGGAGGGGGGGTGTTCTTGCGGTGTATTGAAGACGGGTCCGGATGGATCAAGGTGACTGCTTCTTGGCGCTGCTGATTTTGCTGCTTACTGTAGCTGCTGAATGGCTCTAGCTAGGGTATCCCTACGTCCATGTCCTGTCTGTCCCATCCAAGGAGAACGCATTTGTTAATATTAATGCAAGATTGTATCGGTGTCCACCCCTGGGATATTGGGATGGTTTAGCCACGGGTCCCAAACTTTTTGAAATTTAGTGCCAGAGTCATTGACCCAACTCGTCAACTGTTCCATCTGGCAAACTTGCCAAATTCGGTTTCTAATTTTCGGGATAATTGGGATCTCATTCTGCTTCCACAGTGCTGCGATCTCGCACCGGGTGGCGGTCGCGAAGTGCATGACCAATTTGTGTGTCGTTCTAGACATGTCCTGGGGCCGCCTGCCCACGAGGAACAGCCACGGGTCCAGGGGGATCTCTAATTCGAGAATCCCTTGCAACCAATCTCGAATTGCTTCCCAAATCGGGGCCACCCTTGGGCAAGACCACAGCATGTGTGTAAGGTCAGCCAATTCCCCGCACTGCTTTGGGCAGAGCGGCGAATAACCTCTGACAAATTTAGCTAATTTCACTGGGGTATGGTACCACCGCATTAGGACCTTATATGCGTTCTCCTTCAACGTGACACATATTGAGCTCTTTGCGGCAGCTTGCAATATGTGGTCCCATTCTTCGTCCTCTAAGCTATCCCCTAGATCTGTCTCCCATTGTCGCATGTATCGTAGTCGGGGGCGGTCTATATGAGCCGGACAGACTACCTCCCTGTACATCCGAGATGTCAGTCCCTGTGTGTCCGTTGGTCTGGAACACAGCTGTTCAAAATTAGTTCGTGCAGGACGAACAGGAAATTTGTTATAAAATGCCCTGACCTGGAGGAATCTAAATAATTCTGAATTTGGGAAATTTGATGCCTCTTTAAGCCAATCGAACGTCTTGATAGATCCCTTACCCCCCAGGTCCTTTAATCGGTTGTACCCTGCCTGTGTCCACTTTACAAATTTATCGCTCAACAGCCCTGGAGCAAAATCCGGGTTGCCCCATAGGGGGGTCATTAATGTGTGGGGGGTGGTTAAGTTAGCTTTAAATTTAGATGTCTCCCAGACCGCTAAAGAGTTCGCCACTGCGCAGAGCGGCGTTCCAATGCCTTTTTTGCATCGTTTTGGTAGCCAGATCAAGTTATGAAGTGCAATTGGCGCACAACATTCTCCCTCCAATTCTGTCCATCTTCTATTTGTGGGGTCCGCATGCCACAAAATGATTTGGGTCAATTGTGCCGCTTTATAGTACGCCATCAAGCAAGGTACCGATAATCCTCCTTTTGTCACTGGTTTTGTCAGTAGATTTTTTGCAATTCGTGGGCGTTTTTTATTCCAAATAAATTGGATGATGTGAGCTTGAAGGGCTTGGATCTCTGATTTAATAACCGGGATTGGTAGGGTTTGAAACAGATATAGCAGCTTGGGCAGCAGGTTCATCTTTATACTATTAATCCTGCCGAACCAAGATATCCCGTAACCCGCCCAAACCCTGAGATCCTCCTTTAGCTTCTTCATCATCTTGGGGAAGTTTGCCTTATACAAAGTATTGTAATCCCTGGTGATATATACCCCTAAATATTTGATTGCGGAGGTTTGCCAATGAAAATTAAAATTAAGTTCCAATAATTTTTCAGTTGGTTTTGGCAAATTGATATTGAGCGCCTCTGACTTAGCCTGGTTAATTTTGAACCCTGAGACCGTGCCAAAGGTACCCAGGATCTCAAAGACACTGGGCAGGGACGTCAACGGTTTAGAGATAGTTAGGATCACATCATCTGCATATAACGCAGCTTTGTGATGTTGCTCCCCCACTCGGATTCCTGTTATATTGGGGCTTAACCTGATGTGGGCTGCGAGGGGTTCAATACAGAGAGCAAAAAGTAATGGGGACAACGGGCAACCCTGACGGGTCCCACTTCGTATATTAAATAATTCAGAGGGGAAACCCTGATGTCTTACTCTAGCTGTGGGTCCTGCGTATAATGCCATTATTGCCTCTAAAAGGTGGCCTCCGAACCCAAACACTCCCAGCGTCTCTCGTAGGTAAGACCAATCAATACGATCGAATGCCTTTTCGGCGTCCAGGCTCAACACCATTGACGGTATGTTTTTCTTTTTCGCCAGATCTATCAAGTCTATTATCCGCCTGGTGTTATCTGCTGCCTGTCTGCCTGCGATAAAGCCTACTTGATCCGGGTGGATCAGACCCGGAAGGACACTACCCACCCTGTTTGCTATTAATTTGGAAAAGATTTTTATGTCTGAATTAATCAGGGATATTGGCCGGTAGCTCTTGCAGTCTGCCGGGTCCTTACCGGGTTTGTGGATCACTGAGATAGACGCCTGGAGCATCTGGGCCGGGAAGGGCTCTCCCTCCAGGATCCCGTTAAATAATTTCAGTAACTGTGGGGCTAGTATTTTACAAAATTTTTTGTAATACAAATTGGAATAGCCGTCAGGACCTGGGGCCTTCGCTGGTTTGAGGGACTTAATTACCTCCGTTATCTCTTCCAGGGTGAAATCACCCTGTAGGGCCGCTTTCTCGACCCTGCCCAGGGTCGGGAGTGATGCCTCAGACAGGAACCTCTTTAAGGTAGCCGATGTTTTTTGGTTGTGGGTGACCTTGTCTCCATCATATAGTGTAGCATAGTATTTTCGAAAAGCTTCCACTATCTGTCTCGGATCGGAGGCAAGATCACCCCTCTGAGTTTTTATTGCCGCTATCCGGAAATTTGGAAGCTTGTTTCGGAGCTTATTGGCTAGTAAGGTATCTGGCTTGTTGGCTTTTTCATAGAATCTGCGCTTGGACCAAGCTAACTCCTTCTCGGCCCGGGATGATAACACTAGATTAAGGGCCGCCTTAGTATCTATCAATTCTTGCCACGTGTGCTGATTTTTATCTACAGAGTGCTGTGCAGTGAGGAGTGTTAGTTTCGCCTGCAGCTCTTTTATTTTGGATGCTTTCTCCCGCTTCCGCTTACCAGCTATGCTCATGAGAAATCCTCTGAGAGTAGCCTTATGGGCTTCCCAGAGCGTGGCTTGCGATTGTACGCTTCCTATATTTTCTCTGAAGAAATCCTTTATCCGATCCCTTACCGCCCGTTCAGTATCGGGGGCCTTGAGAAGAAGCTCGTTAAGCTTCCAATTTGCTCCGGGTCTGTCCAGCCCTGTCAACATGCACCTCAGCTCAATAGGCGCGTGATCGGACCACGAGATCTCATGGACCTCAATGGCCCACCACTGGAACCACTCTGTTTGATACTAGAAAGTAGTCTATTCGGCTATATCTGTCGTGGGGGTGTGAGTAAAAAGTGTATTCTCGGGCCGTTGGATGTTGTTCTCTCCACACATCCGTCAGTTGACAAACATGTAGGCCGTCGCGTATGGTTAGTAAGTCCTGTCTGTGGGCAGTGTTAAGTTGGGTGCATCTGTCCAAGTCAGGGTCTAGTGTACGATTTAGATCTCCCGCAAGGAAGATACTTCCTTTTGCCAAATTATGTAATTTGACGAAAAACTGCTCGAAAAACGTGGGGTTTTGCTCACAAGGAGCATAAACGGACGCTAATGTGACTTGTTGGCCTTGTATAGTGCCTGTTAAGATCACAAATCTACCCTGAGAGTCAGCGAAATGTTTCTCTATGGTAAAGGCGAGCCTGTTGTGTATAATAATCGCCACACCCCTTTTTTTGACATCTGCGGATGCAAGATATGTTCTAAAACTTTTATCGAGGAACCTTGGGTGGTTTAGGCGGGAAAAATGCGTTTCTTGGAGAAAGATAATGTCGGCCTTCCGCCGGTTATAGTCCCTAAAAGCAATTCTCCGTTTAGTGGGGCTATTAAACCCCTTCACATTATGGGAAATCATTATAATATCGTTACTCATCTGAGCTGTGTGTTGTGGGTATGCTACGTAACGGCTGATGTCCCTGTAGGGTTCTTTGCGCCTGCTGGAGTCTTCGCCGGCCATCTTCTCGCATTTTCTGGGGGGGAAGATACATGAGGGGAGGGGGGGAACATCCAGACAGACATAAACAACACATATAAACAGTGGTCTCAGAGCCTCGGTACCAGTACCCCGGCTGTGAGACCATCGCCCTTGGGTACTCAGTGTAGGCGGCCAGGTACTCCCTCCCCCCCTGCCCCCCTCCCTCCCTCACTGGAATCCCCTCCCAAGGGACTTTGCCGGTCATTGGGGTTGATGTCCTTTCCCGTTCCGGCTGTCGGTCCATGCAGGAACAAAAGCAGGCTCGAACCCCGCTATCCAGCCTCCCTCCTATACATTCTTCAAACAACAACTAGCAAACAATGCTTTCCTATGATCATTCATTTGCCCTACTTACTCCCCTTTAATAACCTACCTCTCCCCCTTGTAATACATTATCCTTGTACCCCTAATTGGAGCTAATAATCCCGCCTCTGTGTCTCTGTGTGGCGCCTCCGGCCTTTGCTTGGCCTGGTCCTATGTATCCCTCCACCCTCAGTGGCCGCTGACCTCAATGAGCGGGACCACCAACTACAGAGATGAACCGACTGCACCGGAATCGAGCCTATATTGGTTACCTGGGGCCTTTTGATCTACTTCTTGTTCTCGCTCCCTCCCTTCTATTTTCCCGTGTGTATTGCCTTCTCACCTCTATCTTTCTCTTATTTAATCACTTTCCTATCTCCGATCTCTCTCCACTTCGTCCAGAAATTCTTCTCTTAAGCTAACCTACTCTTACCTTCCACTATTTCACCTTCCCCTCCTTTCCCGATAACCTACCTACTCCTCTCTACTTCACCTCCCTACTCCTTCCCTCTCCGCTTTCTCCTCCAACCCATCTACCTACTACTATTCTCCTTCTAACCACTTAACCATAAACCACCTATTTAATCTACTTACCCCTTCCGATCTCGCCCTATTACACGTCCCCCTCCTTCCTTTCCACCTCACTGTCCCCTCTCTCCCTATATAACCCACCCTATCTGCGCTGCCCGTGCCCCTCTTATCTGTTTCTCCCCACTGCCCCCCTCAGCTCTGTAATAAAACATGTCCATCAAAGGTTCTTTTATTTGCCGCCGGTGCAGTCCATGGTGACCTCCGCGTGGTGCTCCGTTGCCGTCACTGTCCTGCTTCCTGGTCTGTGTGCACCTCCAGGCTTCCTTCCCTTTTCTGCCGGGATCTCCGCTGCTCCCGGCGGCCCCCGTCTCCCCACCGACGGCTCCCTCACTCGCCGGCGCCTGCTTCCGGCTCCTCGCGATGACGTCGCGGCCAGGATCTCTTCTGCTCCTTGCCACCTCCAAGATGGCCGCTCCGGGTCCCGCCCCCTCCAGTGACGCATTTCCTCTGGGCGCCATCCTGGATTTGACAACTCACCGAGGCGGACGCATCATCTACAGGGCCTCCCGCTCACCTCGATCTTCCCGCCTTCCTTGTTCTGCGTTCCAGGGTGCCTGCGCTGTCTCCGCCATCTTGGGTGCCATGCCATCTCCACGAGGTAAGTCCAAAAGAGTTATTTTAACAGGTGCCCGACATCCCGGGTATGCGGCATACACCAGCTCCGGTAGGGGGGGGGCGAGGTGCATTAGTCCAGGGCAAAGGTATATAGTTCTTGACTTTTTGAACATTAAACTGACAACTTCATTAAAGCACAAACTGTGATGAAACATAATAGTTATACTTTTCCTCAACCGTGAGTGGCCCCTTCATCAGCTGTGCTTCCGACTGTGGTCCAGGATGGTCCCGGGGCCGGCTCTTCCGTCTCAGAGGCCGTGGGGGTCAGCCGTAGCCCCAACTTCTTGAGGAACGCCTCACCTTCTACCGGGGTTTTCATAATGATTGGGCGTCCATTTTTAATCACCATCAGCCCGAAGGGAAATAGCCAACGGTAGCGGATGGCCTTATCCCTGAGGCATTTAGTTATGGGCCACAGCTCTCTTCTCCGGGCTAATGTAATTGGGGCAATGTCCTGAAATACTGCAATTTTGGTGCCCTCAAATTCTCTCAGGGGTGCATTCCTTGCGTGCTGCAGCACCGCTTCCCTAGTCTTATAGTGATGGAGCCGCACTATAATGTCCCGCGGTCGTTCTGTCGGTTGTGGCTTTGACCGGAGCGCCCGATGGCTTCTATCCATTCCCAGTTTATCCTGCGGGGAATCCGGGCACATATGGGCGAGCCACCGCGCCACGAACTCCTCACAGTCTCCCACAGTCTCTGGGACGCCCCGCAGGCGGACATTGTTGCGCCGGTCGCGGTTTTCTGCGTCTTCTTGTCTGTCTTTTAATTCGTTAATTTGCGCCTGCTGGTCCGCTGTCTTTTTTGTATTGCGCAGGCCAACCTTGGCGTTAGCATCCACCTTCACTTCAAGCTCCTGCGTTCTTGCCCCTAGGCTCCCTACCTCCTTTCCCAGGGCTCTAATTTCAGCCTGCAACATGGATTTTAAATCTGTATATAGTCTTTCAAAATCGCAGCGTCTTACCGGCAGAAGACCCTGATCTTCCCCTGTATCCCCCTCCTCTGATTCTGATCCAGTGCGGGAGGTGGGTGCCCCTGCTGCCGTGGCTCTGCTCGGTTTACCTCCGCCAAAATACTCTGGGAGCCCCTTTTTTTTAGGGGTTTTAGCTATCTTTTTTGACATCCTGGATGTTTAGTTAGTATAAGGTGGTGCTTTTATTTAAGTCTTGCCAGTTTTGTTGTTCGCTTTTTTAGAAAAACAGGGAGTGAGGCACAGAGCTCTCAGTTCAAGCTTCCATGCTCCTTGCTTCCCAGCATGCACCTCATGAATAGTCTCTTTTATTGACAGAGCAACAATATCCCAACGATAGTGGCTTCCAACAGCCGCAACAACAATAGCCATATAACGGGTTATACGCCGCTCGCCTTCCACCCAGTTAATCCTCCTCTCCTTCCCTCCAAGTCGCTCCTCCGGCAGGATGGTCTGGGCTAGGGCTTCAATACCCCGTGGCCCACCCCCGAGGTTAGCCTCGCAGGGGGTCTTGGATTCTCCCCATCACCCCCGGCAGTGGGGTGAGGGCATTGGTCCACCAAGTCTATAATTCTATCAGCTCTACTAAAGGACGCTGAATCTTTCCACTCTTCTCTCTCCTGCACTCTGCGCAGGGGAGACCGTGGTCTCCTCCAAATCCTCAGACCAATCCGCAGGATTCCTTGACTCATAGCATATTAACTGCACTGCATACTCCCGGCATAACTAACCGGCAACTCCAGACTCTCGCTATCACTATTAACTCTCTAACCTACTCACCGGAATTGGCTGCTAAATATAGAGCTAGCCCCGCCCCTCGTGATGTCAACAGGACCTCCCCTCTTGCTCACGCCTGCAGCAGAGTCCAGGCCTGCGTCTACCATTCAGGATAGGGCTATGAAGGGGGAAAACCCATGCTGATTACTGGTGCCTGATCTTAACAGGACTTACCACAGCAGAAGGAAGATAGGTATAGCCTGTGCTGTTTACAGGGGGCTACATATATGTAGCCAGGTCCCCTTGCGGTATTACCTTCTCCCCTGTTGGTACACGAGCCGAGTAGCACTAAGGGTTGCGGCCGGTATCGCGTTGTGGTGGTTCCGCCGGTTCGCGGAGCAGGGCGCCGCCATTGTTAGGGGCGTTGCGCATGCGCGAGGGACAGGAGCACTCCAGGACTCCAGGGAGCTCGCGCCTGCGCAGTAAAGGTCCAGAAAGCCCGCGAAGGACTAGCCAATAGGGATCTCTGTTGGCAACATAGAGATATATTTCGCGCGCAGGAACTACGACGTCAGTCGGCGACTGGAGCGGCTAGGGGTAAGAGGTAGGGTGCTGGAGTCCGTGACTCCTGGCACTAGGCCAGTACTCCCCTAGGCCCCAGATAGCCCTGAGGTTAACACAGATACCCAGCAAGCTCAAACCTGCTGGGTATCTGTGTTAATCTATGTCTCTTTAGAGCTCACTCCTCCTCCTTCACCCTTTTAACTTGGAAGGTCATTTCACTTGCTGCAGGAACAAGACCCATTATGGGTTTTTCCCCTCTCACAGAGGTAAAAGGAAAGGTTTCACAGTGTAGTGTAGGACCTGCATTATTTTGGTTATACCTTGACGTTGGTATGCAGGCTTATGACGCCTTTGGCCAAAGGGTTAACTAAATAACCAATTATTATTATTGAAGTATTTTACTTTATATGTTTTGTCAATTGGATGCAGCATTGGGCACCCCCTGTCCCCAGATAGCCCTGAGCCACCCTAGCGGAGTGTGATAAGGACAGGCCCTAGGTTAGGGACCCTGCCCCTTTATCTATAAGCTAGTGAGGAATCCAGCGGACGCTGCGCATTCCGCCGAGAGGCTTGGGCCTACGCTTGGTCTCTACGGGATCTCTAGACTATAAGTACGGAGGCTCAGTACGGAGTGACTGCAGCCTGTGGACATCAACCGGGTTGTCATCAAAGTACAGACAGCAGAAGAAGCGGTGATATTATCCACGCCGGAATTCACCCCACCTTTGGAGGACATCCAGCGATTCCCTTGCGGTATAGCAGCACCCGCGGCTGGAGCCCGGGCAGGTAACGCCACAACTCACGTGCACCAACAAGGCCTATCATTTGACATAGTGGCTGCGCAGTCACACACAAATACATACACGCTGGTCTACGTATTGGGAGTGCAAGACATTGGGTGGGACTCAGTGGACTTGAGGGTGGGATTATTGCGTTGGGACAGTAGCGTCCGCCGTGACGCATAAAGTGTGGACACCCACCGTGGTGTCGGTTATAGTTAACCTTAAGGAAACGTTGAGTCGGGTTACCTTTAGAGAGGGACACCTGTTACTACTTGTTTGACCTTGCATGTTCTAGTCATCAGTAAAAAGGTATTCGTTCTTATACAATCAGTTGTACGTGGTTATTGGGTATTGTCCTGCGAGGAACCACTCCCCCTCTGGTGGGAGCCATCGCAGGTGGAGGCGCTGCATCATTGTAATGGTATATGCTAATATTGTGCCCCAGGTTTCCCCGTGGCGGAAGCTCAGCCCTCCTGTGAGCCAACAGGTAATGCACCACACTGAGTAAAAATATATGTTCCTGCACACACAGTATAATCTGCGATTGGGGGGGGGGGGGGGGGGGGGAAACCCGTTACATATACAAGAAATTATGCTCTTCCTTTCATGTTTAAAAAAAATAAAATAAATTACAACGAATTAAATATTATTATACTGTATGCAGCTTTCAGTTTATTTCTGATCCATTATGGAGTTCAAGAATAAAAGCTCAGAAAAAAACAGCATGTGGGGTTCTTTGTTTTTTCCCTTTCCTAAACCCTTGTGATTACATTCTAGTTGTCCTTTACAGCAGGGTTGTAGTTTTTGAGCATCTAATAAGATTTGTTGTTTATGTCAGATCAGTTAAGGTCTGAGCTCCAATAAAGCCTCTAGTGTTTATAGAATGTCACTTCCCTGACCTACATTACCACAACCAAAACATAGCTTCTAGCAGAAATAGGTTCTGTCATAGCCGACCATGTACACTTACTACTATTTGGTCAGACAATTGTTTTCCCCAATAGTGTGTTGTCAAATTCTAAAATTACCTGAACATCTGGAAAGCACAGTGCTATTGTATTCACACACACACAACCCTATGGCAGTGTTGCAAAAAAACCCACATAATCACTTATGATTTTTAAATATTGTAATGTAAAAATATTTTTTTCTGATAATGGGAGTGAGGGCCTTAATTAAAATTGAATTGCGAAGCACTGTGGATATTTTTGGTAATGCCGGAAGGGTTGCCAACTTCAACTGAAGGCCAACCCGGAGATCTTCTGTTTTTTTTTTAAAGCACTTCCCTCCGGCGTCCTCCGGCATCTTCCCCCTGCAACTCACTTCAATATGGCTGCGCGGCGTAAAATGACAATGGGATGCTACATAACCATTACAACGTGGCGCCGCATGATGTTGTGATGTCTCGTTGTCATGGCAATGGGTGTCACGTGATGCTGTTAGTCACGTGGCGTTCCCGTTGGCATGGCAGCGCGGTGCCCTTTGCCGCCGCGCAGCCATATCGTCAGTACTTGCAGAGGGAAGATGCTGGAAGGAGATGTCAGGAGATGTTGCAGTGGCCACCACCGCCCGCCTGCCCAAGGTTGCCACCACCCGGAGGTTTACTAGGTAAACCAGTAGCCCGGAAAATACGTGGACAAAACCTGCAGTTTCTGGGTGAAACCCGGAGTGGTGGCAACCTTGAATGCCAATATTATTCCAGAATTTGTCCATTTAGCCACCAGCCCCTTAAAGACTGTCCTCACACTTGAGAATTCAGCTTGACTGCTTAACAATGTAAAAAATTGTATTATAAGAAATGTCTGTGCCATTTTTTTCCCTCTTAGCTTATTGGGTTTCATGGGATTTTCTTCTATGGTATCAGGTCGCACTTTCTATGTTTTGTACTAGTTATGCAGCATTGGGATTGACACATTGGCAATTAACAGCTGATATTCTATTGTGAATGCAATTGATGTGACAAAAAATAGCAAAAATGATGGAGTCACGGGAGAAGGAGCAGCTCAGTAAGTAAAGACTGACTCTAAACAATGACATTGAGTTTGAGTCAGGGGACCCTGGTTCAATTCCTGGTGTCAGCTCCTTTATCTCCCTGTGCCTCAGGCACGAAAAACATAGATTATAAGCTCTTCTGGGCAAGGACTGTGTCTGTAAAAATGTCTGTGCTGCGTACCGCACACTGTACTGTAATTGTGAAGCATTTTGAGTTCTATTGGGAGAAAATCCCCATAAAAATAAAGTTATTTTTATTATATCCTTTTCTCTTGCAGTCACTAGATACAATTGGTGCACTGCTAGAGAGATGGTAGGGCTCCAAAAAGGGGTGTGCCAGAGCCTGTTTCAGAAGAGGAATGGGATGTGACTTTGTAAATGGTTGCTATATAAACAGTTAATGCTTTATAATACATTAAAAATGTCATTCAGAGTTGTTTAAAAAAAAATGCTACAGTAAAAATATTTTCTCATAGTTCATAATTGATTTATTTAAAAAAACACACATGTAGGATATTGTTTGGTCTGCAGCTTTAAGATGAATAAGGCCCGTTCTATAGTGCCAGGCGCGCGCGTGGAATTTTAGTTGGCTGACATCAGTCAGCCTTTCTATAATGGCGCCGTGCGTGCACACGCACGGCAAGGAGAGTAGAATCAGCCGACAGGGGGAAGAAGAAAAAAAGAAAGAAATCATGCCGCTACCGCCGCTGAAAATGTAAGTATATGAGCGTGTATGTGTGTGTATATGTGTGTATGTGTGTGTATATGTGTGTATGTGTGTATGTGTGTATGTGTGTATGTGTGTATGTGTGTATGTGTGTATGTGTGTATGTGTGTATGTGTGTATGTACAACGTATTAAAAAAATTATTTCAGGTTTTATTTATTTATTTTAAAACACACACACACATATATATATACACACATATATATACACACATATACGTACACATGCATACACATACACACACACAGTCGCGCACAGTATATACACAAAACGTGTGCGGCACGTGCACGCGCCTTCGCACAGGCACGCGCGTGTGTGCACGGCCGCACACACTATATAACAGCACTAAAGTTGCATGCATCTTAACATGGTAAACTCTTACTCCTGTTCCCTAATCTCCCACATTATGCAGCAAAAACACCACATTGCCGAAAAATAATGTTTCCATGTGCATATGAATTGTCATGTGTTTTTCTGATTAATTACAGTGCTCATGCTGCTTCATAATGGAAAACTCTTGTCTAGGTATGTGTGCCATTGGGAGAACATGCTTCATGTTTTATACACAAAGTGATAATATTTGGGAATTTAAAACATATATTGCCATTTTAATTACCATGAGAAGTTTCAGATGTTTGTATTCATTATAGTCAAATGTTTACTGCCAAACAATGATTACTCCCCGGAATTTAATAGAGAGTAGAAGATTAACTATGCTGAATAACAGACATTTAATTGAAAAATGGTAACTGCATCTTTCTAACCTAACAGAGGTAATAGTATCTTTCTAGAATGCCATAATGCTATACCGCTGTGCGTCCCACCTGCTTGCACAGCATTATGAATAGGCAATTTATATAGCAGCACTTTTCTATGATCAGTAATTAGGCACATCAATTACCCCAGTGCTGCTCCCATCACATTACAAACTGAATTTTAAATGCATAATCATAAACATTTCAGATTTCTTTAAATGTTACTGTCGACAACATAATAGGTTAAGGCAATTAATAATATGTATGGAACAATTATAACAAACAGTGTGAAGTGAACATTATGCATTTGCTTCTATGAGCATATACTGCAAATAGTCTGTAAACACTTTAAAAATAATTAAAGACATAAGTTGATTCATTTTAATGTTATGTCTGTAGTTAGGTAGTGGGAACCTAAAGTAAACACTGATCAATTAGAAGGTGGCTGCACATGTCCTGGGGCCCAGGACTAGAGTTTCCACTGCCCCTCCCCCCATGTTGGCGTCTGGCGAGACCCCCCTCTTTCTCTTATACTCTCCCCTTCTCACACAACTCCTCGCTTTCACCCCCTCTATTCACTTCCCATTCTCACACTCCCCTCTCATCCTCTCCCTCCCCCATGTATTTCTCTCCCCCCCTCTGTCTCTCACTCCCCTCACAGTCATCCCCTCCCTCTCTTGCACCCCCACCTCTCCCCTCTCCTACACCCCACCCCTCCCCTCTCCCTCTTCCCCTCCTTTAACCCCCACATCTCACTCTACCCTCCCCTCCTTAGGCACCAACCTCTCCCACTCTTACAACTCCACCTCTCCCCCTCTCCATTACACCCCACCCTCTCTTACACCCTCAACCTTCACACTCAACCCTTTCATTTTCCCCCTTGTCACATCCCAAACTCTCTCAATCCCTCTCTTACGCCACCAACTCTCCCCTCCCTCTCTTAAACCCCCACCTTTCCCCACTCTCTTACACCCTCATCTCTGCCACTCCTCCTACCATTTTCTCTCTCCCCATGTATTTTTCTCCCTTCTCCCTCTTATACCCCACCTCCCCCCTCCAT
Organism: Ascaphus truei; assembly: GCA_036426205.1. NCBI lineage: Eukaryota > Metazoa > Chordata > Amphibia > Anura > Ascaphidae > Ascaphus > Ascaphus truei. The sequence continues at coordinate 64,829 of WSYH01000697.1, forward strand.
CTCTTATACCCTCACCTCTCTCTCTTCCTCCCCCACAACCCTACCACTTCCCCGTCTCTCTTACGCTCTCCCAGTTTCAGTAGGAATTATAGTAGAAAAAAATCAGTGTATTTGACACTAAACAATTTTTGTTTCCACTTACCTTTTTTTGACTCTTTAAAGGCATCACTAAGAACTCATTGAGGCCACTCGGGGTGATGAAGGCTGACTTCTCTCTTGCCTTCGGGGTCAAGGGGATCTGCCAGTACCCCTTACTGAGATCGATCGTGGTCAGATACTTTGCCCCCGCGAGTTCATCTAATAACTCGTCCATACGGGGCATGGAATAAACATCTGGCACCGTCCCTGCGTTGAGCTGCCGATAGTCCACACAGAACCGGGTGGTTCCGTCCTTCGTAGGTACCAGGACTACCGGACAAGCCCAAGGGCTCTGGGATGGTACAATTACCTCTAGGGCCAGCATTTCTTCCACTTCCCTCTCTATATTGCCCTTAACCTCTGCTGATACGCGATAGACATGCTTATGCAGAGGACGCAGATCACCTGTGATTACAGGATGAGCTGTGATATGGGTTCTGCCCGGCTTGTCCGTAAACAGAACTGTAAACAGTCCGTAATACAGAAGCTGCAGGCTTGTGAGTCCATTGCGGGGTCGTCTTGTGGGCCGGAGTGGCCACTCCTCTGGGAGCTAGTTTCGGGTTGATCAACGCCCTGCTGGTTACATAGTCGTCTGCCAGCTTTGCTGCATCCACATGGGTTTTGGGTTTTCTGTCAAACAACCATGCCCTCACCTCCGGGTGACACTGCTGCAGCAATTGTTCCTGATACATTAAGTCCAGAAATGTGGGAAATGTAGTGACCCCACAACCCTCCACCCACTGTGCCCCATGCAATGCCATGCGGGCACTGTAATTGACAAAGGACTCTTGAGGCTTCTTCTCGCCAGTCCTGAACTTGCCTCGGTATGCTTCTGGGGTGAGGGAGTACTGAGCCAGCAACATGTTCTTCACGTGACCGTAGTCATCGCCATCCTCGTCTGGGATAGCCTGCAGAGTCTGTTTGGCCAGACAAGACAACAAGGGGTTAAGTCGCATAACCCAGTCCCGTTGTGGTACTCTGTACCTTCGACATTGCATCTCGAAGTCCTTCAAGAATCCATCAATCTGGTCAGTACAGTCCACGAATTTGCAGAAACTGTGATGGTTTATTCTGGGAATGTCCTGTTGCCCGTTGCCAAGGTGGGAGTGGGAGAGTTCTTCCCAATGCCATGGTCAGCAGCTGGATTCACTCTGCTGCCATACAGTAGCACCATCTCCCCATGTGGTCAGGAGTGCGGTGAGCGCAGGGGTGACTAGTCCGGTCGCCGCAATGCCCGGTCCACCCACTGGTGCCAAGCCACCAATATTCAGGTGGTCACTTGCTCCCTCCCCATGTTCTTGCAACTCCGGAGCCGGATTAACCTCCTGCACTCCGTGCTGGCTGCCGCCCGCTGCAACCGCGGCTGAAGGGCCATGCCCCTCCGGTGGAGCCATTCTGGCTTCGTAGTCCTCCAGGTCTTGCTCCAGCTGTCCCTTTGTCCGACCGTCCGTCGGCATTCCATAGCCCGCACATCTTTTCATGACTTGCTCTCGCCCCCAAGATCGGAACCGTCTTGCACGAGCACTCATGTTGGGAAGTTTACCACAGGTATTTGGAATAAGGGGATAGTGTTATATCTCTCGTGCCTTACGAAACAGGTGTGTGTGTTATCACTTGTCTGAGGAGCTCGCAATCTTCGAGTACCTTCACTGTGTTATAGAATCCCGCAGTAGACTATAACACAGGTTCAATCATGTCCCGCCGTTGCCACCAGTATATCTAAGCCTGTCACCAGACCTAATTCACTCCGAATATACTGGGCACTGATTGAACAGGACAAAATGATAAAATAAACTGAAGATTTATTCCCTTTCGGGCAAACACAACCCTGTAACACAAATGACACTTGAAAATAACAGTTACGGTAAAATAACAGGGGGAAGTATCCAAGAATAACACTGGCTAGCAATTCTCCCTTGCTTGATTAGAGTCACGAACCACAAACTACAAACAGCGAACACTCTACCACTCTGGGGTTGCGGCAACCTGCCTCTTTATAGGGTTTGAATTTCCATCACAAACAGGCAAGGAACTCTGGGAGGAAGCAGGGGTGCCCCCACCCCCTGGCGACACCAAGTCCAGGGCTGAATGGCTGGGCATTGTCTAACCCAGCGGTGCGCAAACTGGGGGGCGCGCCCCCCTGGGGGGGCGCAAGATTGTTTAGGGGGGGCGCAAGAAGCAGCGGCGATTTTGCCAGGAGCAGAGGAAAAAAGCCGTCTGCAGCTGCAATTATTCTTTTGGCCATTAGGTGGCGCTGTGCTACACAGCAGCATCTCCTTGCTTCCTGCATCAGCGTGTGTGACATGGGGAGAGGGGGTGAGTGAGACTGGCACATGGGGGAGTGAGACTGGCACATGGGGAGTGAGACTGGGACATGGGGGAGTGAGACTGGGACATGGGGGAGTGAGACTGGGAGTCCTGAATCAAGGGACCGCCTTTGCTACACCTGCGGTAAGAAGGGCCATTTCACTCGAGCCTGCCCAGAACAGGAGGAACCCCCTGAGGACAAAACTTCCACTCAACAAAACCCAGCTCGGACGATGGTATGCCAAGCGCAAGCCACCGAACCTGACATGGAAACCCCCCAAGGGAACTCCCCAGCCCCGGCCGATACTGAGGCCAAGACGGACACCTCCAACCGAGGGCCTTACAGCCAAGTAGGCCCTGCAGCAATTGTATCCGTATTAGTAGAAGGGATTTACGCATCGGCCCTACTGGATACAGGGTCGCAAGTGACCATCATATACCACCCGTTCTACGAACAGCACCTCCGGCACTGTACACTGCGAACGGCTGAGCACGTGACCGTACGAGGGCTAAGCAATGAAGACTACCCTATCGCTGGAATTGTAAAGGTGCAGATGGAAATACTCCAGCTGAACACCGGAAAACGTCACCCCATGCAGTTAGCGGCCTTGGTATGCCCAGAACCCCAAAGCCAATGCAAGTACCCGATCATTCTAGGCACAAACGCTGATATAGTACAAGCAGTGTTCCGGCAGTACCTAAAAGAGACTAACGAGTTACCCCTAGCCACCGCTCTTCTAGATCCAGTTCTACGAGACGAGTGCCAATGGATCTATGCCCTGGAACGACATGGGGACCTATACAATCGCCAGGCCGGACTGACGACCATATTACCGGGGGGAGTGCGGAGACTACCCGTCTGGTGTTGCTACCCTGACCGAGATGGGGAGGATCAGCTTTTCTCTCTGGAAAGTACCCCGGAAGAAGAAGTCCAGAGAGGATATAAGATACTACCGGAGGTGAGGGAATGGACAACTAAGATTCCACGCCGAACCCACGCGTATGTACAGAATATCTCCCCTTTTCCGATGGAGTTGGATGTCGGACAGAAGTTGGGGGGCATATATCCGGTCTGTCCTGTCGTAGACACACCTGAGGTGAAGGCGGCGGCCGCGGGTGAGCGGTCCGTTGAGATGAATTTCAATTTCGGTGAGTCAACACTGCCTACCCAGTGGAAAGAGCGGCTGGTCGCGCAGTTGGCCCAACGACGACATGTGTTCTCCACGAGTGAGATGGATGTGGGGTGTAGTCGCAGTGCCCAACATACCATCCGATTGAGTGATACCACCCCGTTCCGAGAACGGTCATGCCACCTCGCCCCACGAGATATAGACGACGTGAGGAACGTTCTCCACGATATGGAAGATTCCGGGATTTTGATAGAGTCTCGGGGCCTATACGCGTCCCCCATCGTGGTGGTGCGTAAAAATGACGGAGCCGTACGACTGTGCATTGATTATCGGACATTGAACAACCGTACGATACCGGATCAGTACAACCTCCCACGCATCGAAGAAATACTGAACGCGCTAAATGGAAGTCAGTGGTTCAGTGTGCTCAATCTCTGATCCGGGTACTATTAGGTACCTATGAGCGCGGAGGATCAAGAAAAAACAGCTTTCGTCTGCCCCTTGGGATTCTATCAATTCACCCGTATGCCCCAAGGTATATGTGGGGCGCCGGCCACGTTCCAGAGGTTGATGGAAAAGACTATCGGGGACATGATTCCACGGGAATGTCTGGTATACCTAGATGACATAATCGTCTTCGGAAGAACTCTAGAGGAACACCAAGAACGGTTATTTAAGGTAATCGACCGTCTGGGGAACAAAGGGTTGAAATTATCCCTAGACAAGTGCCGGTTTTGCCACACATCGGTGACCTACGTGGGACACATAGTGTGTGCCAAAGGGATCGCCACTGACCCTGCCAAGGTAGAGGCCGTAGTAAACTGGCCTCGCCCCGAGAACGTCACAGAGTTGCGGTCCTTCCTGGGATTCTGTGGGTATTACCGCCGCTTTGTGGAAGGATACTCGAGCAAGGCTAAGCCCCTGAACAACCTATGGAAAATATACCCTTCAGAGACCGGGAAGAAGGCTGTATCGGCTAGCCAACCGTTCGGTGACAAATGGACATCTGAGTGTGAGCAGGCCTTCCTGAAACTGAAGGGTTGTCTGACCGAAGCGCCCGTGCTTGCATATGCGGACCCCGAGCAGCCATACGTCCTGCATGTGGATGCCAGTCTAAATGGACTAGGCGCCGTCCTGCACCAGAAGCACCCTGAGGGTCTGCGGCCTGTGGCTTACATCAGTCGCAGCTTGACGCCCAGTGAGCAGAGATACCCCGTCCACAAGTTAGAGTTCCTGGCTCTCAAGTGGGCTATTACCGAGAAACTACTCGATTACCTGTACGCCTTCGAAGTAAGGACAGATAACAATCCCCTCACTTATGTCAATACCTCGGCCAAATTGGACGCCGCCAGACACCGCTGGTTGGCCGCCCTGAACAGTTACAACTTCTCCATGAAGTACAAGCCGGGACCCCTGAATGTCGGAGCGGACGCCCTCTCCCGAAGACCTGGGCTAAGTGCTATTCCAGATGACGAGGAATGGGAAGAACTGCCCGGGCCCGCAGTGCGAGCTATGTGTAGCATGGCCGCTATCATCGACGACCAAGTGGAGTTCTCAGAATTAAGAGTGGTCGATTCATTGGGATGTCGGTCGCAGGCTGTCCCAGCCACTTACTGTGATCCCAAAGGGATGAATATCACGCCTGATAAAGTACTACGGTGGAAGGACCTAGTAGATTACAAAGTGCAAGATCCTGTTATTGGTATCATCCGGAGAGCCGTAATAAAGGAGAACCCTGCCCTTCTTAAGTGTGCACCCAAAAACTTGGTGGCCTTACTCATGCGGGAGTGGGACCATTTCGAAATAGACAATTGCTTACTCTACCGGGTGGTACAGTATCACAACCACCCGGATAAGAGACAACTAGTCCTCCCTAAGAACCTACAAATTCTGGTGCTGAAGGCTCTACATGATGATCATGGACACCTTGGTACCGATAAGACCTTTGGGCTGGTCCGAGATCATTTTTTTTGGCCTAAGATGCGAGAGGCCGTTGAGCGTCATTGCCGCCGATGTACCAGGTGTATACAGCGAAAAACCCTGCCAACCCGAGCGGCCCCCATGGGTCATCTGCAGAGTTCGGGTCCCATGGATCTCGTGTGTATGGACTTTCTGTGTATTGAACCGGATAGCCAGGGAATATGCAACGTGCTGGTTATCACAGACCACTACACGCGTTATGCTCAAGCTTTCCCTACTAAAGACCAGAAAGCCATCACCGTGGCGAAGATATTATGGGAAAAATACTTTGTACATTACGGCCTTCCCAACCGCCTCCACTCTGATCAGGGGCGGGATTTCGAGAGTACCTTGATCAGGGAACTGCTCCGAATGCTGAACATTGCCAAACCCCGGACGACCCCGTATCACCCCGAAGGAGATGCTCTACCCGAGCGGTTTAATCGGACATTGCTAGACATGCTCGGAACACTACAGAGTGCCCAGAAATCGGAGTGGAGTCGACATGTAGAAACCTTGGTGCATGCGTATAATTGCACCCGACACGAGTCAACAGGGTTCTCCCCGTACTTCCTGATGTTTGGGAGGGAAGCCCAATAACCAGTGGATGTGCGTCTTAGAATCTCAACGGATGGGATACATAATGCTACCCATTTAAAATATGTGCAACGACTCAAAACAGCTTGCAACAGGCATATCAGCAGGCAGAGAAATCCACCGCTAAGATAAATGCTGATAATAAGAGGCGATACGACCATAAAGTCAGGTATCGGGAACTTCGGCCAGGAGATGCTGTGTTGCTTCGGAACTTAGGCGTCCCAGGAAAACATAAACTGGCGAGATAGGAGGAGTTATAGGGAGCGGTTATATGGAGAGATAGGAGGAGTTATAGGGAGAGGTTATATGGAGAGATAGGAGGAGTTATAGGGAGAGGTTATATGGAGAGATAGGAGGAGTTATAGGGAGAGATAGGAGGAGTTATAGGGAGAGGTTATATGGAGAGATAGGAGGAGTTATATGGAGAGATAGGAGGAGTTATAGGGAGAGGTTATATGGAGAGATAGCGCACTCAGGGAAAGGCTGGGGAGGGGGAAGGGAAGGAATATACCCTCGCAACTGCTGGAAGAGTAAAATCTGTGGTGCTACAATCAGGGGTGGATATGAACTAGTACTAGTAGAGAAACAGAAGCCCAACGGAGAGCACTCAACAGTGCACAATATACAGTGAAGGAGGTAGTGTGGGATGTAATATGTATAGTGAGTTGATTAAAATACCATTTATTACAGTCTTAACTCAATTAAAATAAAACGGACGCTAAGTACCTGTTAGGATGTGCTCACCACAAACGAGACGGGACCACGGTGCTGAGGTGGGAAGGTAGGAACACCACCCACAGCCACGAGGACACGTCTTGAAAGTAGATTGGTCGGGGATTCCGGATCGGGGCAGGAGAGGTACGGTTGGTAGAGAGTGCCGTTTGCCAAATCCAGGGTTAGAGAGAGAGACGTTGTCGTTTACCGTAAGCCAGGGTCGGGATGCCAGAGATGCGGAGAGTCGAATTGCCGTGTGCCGAGTTCGGGATGCCAGAGGTACAGGAAGACGTAGCGGAAGCCGGTTTGATACACGAGGAGATCTGTAACAATAGAACTAGGGAGGCAGAGAATGGTAAGGACAACTGATACTATGCTCAACCAAAGAACCAGTGATTTTGGCAGGTATATAAAGGAGTGAGGATCCAATAGGATTGTAGCCATAAAGGGGTGTGTAGAAGGAGAAAGCTGTAGCAGGGATAGGTCCCTTATGAGTCCCAGGAGATGAGGCATAAAGGGCAGCAATCTGGCTGCATTCAATAGCAGCAACAGTCTTGGGACCTGTACCTTTAAGAGGCGGTTGCGCCTCCGTGTGGCCGCGCCTCTGTGTAGCAGCGCCTGCGGCTGCGTGCGCACCCCCACGCCCTGATCCGAGGGCAGAAGAGAGAGAAGAACGTGTGCGCGCGCGCACAGTGCAGGGGCTCGCGCGCCTCTCTCCGGCGTCCCTGCGAGTCAGGATGATGTCAGGCGAGGCAGCAGGTAAGTGGGAGGCACGCCGTGAACGGCGTGTCTCCATAATCCTTACAGTACCCCCCCCTTCAGGGGCGACCTCCGGGCGACCATGATAAGGCTTGGAAGGGTTTCTTCGATGAAAAGCCCGTAGAAGTTGAGGTGCGTGAAGATCCCGGTAAGGAATCCAAGAACATTCCTCTGGACCGAACCCCCTCAAGTGAACCAGGTATTGTACTCCTCCTCTGGAATTTCTTGAATCCAGGATAAACTGGACCTCGTACTCCTGTTGACCCGAAATCATAATCGGAGGTGGAGAAGAAGTTTTCTTGGAAAAGCGAGGGCTGCGAAACACTGGTTTGAGTAAAGATACATGAAAAACTGGTGAAATCTTCATAGAAGGTGGAAGGCGTAGTTCGTAAGCCACAGGGTTAATCCTCCTAACCACGGGAAAGGGACCGAGGAACTTGGGAGCAAGCTTCATGGTAGGAACCTTCAACCGGATATTCCTAGATGAAAGCCACACCGTGTCCCCTGGAACGAACTCCGGCACTTGTCGTCGAAGGCGATCTGCTTGGAGTTTCTGTCTCCCTGTAGCTACCCTCAAGTTCTCCTGTATCTTAGACCACAAAACCTTTAGGTGAGAGACGTGTTTGTCCACTGCTGGCACCCCAGATGGTATTGAAGAGAAGGGTAACCGGGAAGGATGGAATCCATAATTTATAAAGAACGGAGATTCTTGGGTAGAGTCGTTGCGGAGAGAGTTCAAGACAAACTCGGCCCAAGGAAGTAGATCCACCCAGTCCTCCTGAGTATCCGTGATGAAGCATCGGAGATATTGTTCTAGGAGACTGGCGTTGGGGGAGTTTTCAGCGAGTGTGTGTGATCTTACACAGTTATGGTGCCTTGATATAGTAGCACCACCCAGGGACTCAAGCAGCGACCTGCTTATATGGATTACCTCTAACACTGGTAATTGATGACGGTCCCTGCATAAACCTATTGAGGTGTGTACTCACTTGGTTTACTTACCTGAGTATATAACGATCTGGTACATATAACACCAGTCACCATCACCTATAAGCTAGACACTTGATTAATACAGGTGGCTGTATCTGTGATTTACCTACTATATACACAGACACCTGTGTTTGTTCATAACATCTGACTTTACCCTGCATATATCATCAAGGGTAACAGCCAACACTTTACACATGAGTTCTGGTGCTTTTTATTTTCGCTGCGCTTTTTTGGCCTACTAGCACCTATCACCCTGGTACTTAGCGTCCGTTTTATTTTAATTGAGTTAAGACTCCAATAAATGGTATTTTAATCAACTCACTATACATATTACATCCCACACTACCTCCTTCACTGTATATTGTGCACTGTTGAGTGCTCTCCATTGGGGTTCTGTTTCTCTACTAGTACCTTTTCATAACATGCACTGCAAATTATGTACATTAAGCACTTTCTGAAAGTGCAACATTTTTAATAAAAAGTGCTTAATGTGAATTAAAGTATCAAAACATAACCCGATTAACTTAAAACTTGGCACATGATGTGCTGTATGGTGCCCACAAATATTCTGAAAATTTCAAGGTGTTTGCTAACACACACTGCAAATTATTAACATTAAGTACTTTAAGAAGGGCAAAATACGCAATATGGACATGCTTAACGTGGATTAATGCGCCAAAACATAATCCAATCACCTTCAAACTTGGCAGAAGACATACTTTACACTGCCCGCAACTATCCTGAAAATTCCATGCCTTTTGCTCACGTACACTGCAAATTATTCACATTAAGCACTTTCTGAAGGACAACAGTTTAAAATGCTTACTGTGAAAAACGCTTAATGTGGATAAATGTGCCAAGACATACACCAATTGCTGTCAAACTTTGCACAGTGCATGCTTTGCACTCCCCCAAGCTATCCTGAAAATGTCATTGCTGTTCATAACATCCACTGCAGATTATGTACATTAAGCACTCTCTGAAAGTGGAAAATGCTTAATGTAAAGTGCTTAATGTGAATAAAAGTGTGTGGTAAAAACATAAACCCATTACTTAAAAAACTTGGCACATGTTGCTGTATGTGTCTCACAATTTCTGAAAATTTCAAGGTGTTGCTAACATCCACTTGCAAAGTATTTAGGTCAAGCCGTTTAAGAGGTAAAATACTTAATTGGGACGTGTTTAACGTGGATTAATGTGCCAAACATACCACTTGCCTTAAACTGGCAGAACATACTTTACCCTGCCCTCAACTATCTTGAAAATCCATGGTTTTGTTCACTAACTGCAATTATCACGTTAAGCCTTTCCTGAAGACAAACAGTCTAAAACGCTTAATGTGAAAAACGCTTATGTGAATAAAATGTGCCAAGACATACACCAATTGCCTTCAACTTCACACAGTAACATGCTTTGCCCTCCCCACGCTTTCCTGACAAATTTGTGGCTTACTGTAAAACGCTTAATGTGGATAATGTGCCAAGACAACACCAATTTTGCGTTAAATTTTGCACCTTCCTGATTTGCCCCCCCCAATTGTCCCTGGCTAATCTCTTGACTTTTTGATAAAATGCACGGCAAATTATGTACGTGCACTTTATATGCACGTGGAAAATGTTTATATGTGATATGTAAAGTGCTTTAAGATGAATAAATTGTCCCAACATAAAAAACCGATAACTTCCACCTTGGCACATGATATGCTGTCCTCTAAACCACATCCTGAGCATTCCAGGCTTTTGCGACATACACTGCAAATTATTCACATTAAGCACTTTTTGGAAGAAGGAAAAGCATAATGTGAAAGTGCTTAATTAACGTGTCTTAAGTGTCAAACATACACCAGTACATTAAACCTGAGTGAAGAGGTTCCCTCTTCTGGAGGGATGCTTGGGGTGGCCATTTTCCCCTCCCACACTGAATTTTGGTAACTAATAGGATTACGTACTGCCCACCTGGATACAGTGGTCAATCCCTGAATGCATGATGTAGGCCGCGACGGGCCAGTTCATTTACCATAATTTTCCTGTGCGGTAACCCGACCTGGGTATGACACTTCCGGTTCATTGGTGCAGTCGCTGCCAGCTGTCCATGTTCGGGGTTCTCACCAGGATAAGTGATGTGTATTCTCCCTGCCCTGAGTTGGTAGAGTATGGTGCAAGGTCGTTGGGTGGCCCTCCTGAACCAAGGTTTATGGGAGCCCTCTTAGGGTGCCATCTCTGGGAAATTGTTGATTATTTGATCTAAAAAGATTATAAATAGAAGATGACAAGCGTCCCACACGCTCCAAACGGTAACAGCGCGGTGGACCAATGACATCGTGTTCAAGAGAAGGAAAAAAAAACCACAACAAAAAAACACCAACCCCCCAACCCCCCAAAGACGCAGAGCCCGGAAAGGAACGGCGGTGGGGGGGGGACGGGGGCCTACATCCCCCCCTCAGCCCCGCGGTCTTCCGTCCTATTTTGGTGACTCAGGCGTGACAATATGCTCACCCGACAAACTGGACGGCCGCGTGAGGTGGCCCGACGCTTAGGGGGGGGGACCAAACCATGGGGAATGGCTTCCGCAACTTAACCGGCTCATTTACCTAAGAAGAACGAACTATTTCCCAAACTTAACCAGACGTGGATCACCCGAACTGAACAGTTAGACTCTAAACATATCTACCACCAACCCGTTCCACTCGCACCACTCCCGTCACTTATCATCACACGACCTACCTCCGAACGGCAACGACTACCTGCGCCCACCGTTTATGGCAGGTTGATCCCCAAGCGGTTTGTCGGGTGGTTTCTGAACCATTTTTTCATACAGTTTTGAACTAATGCCCGCAGAGGGTTCGTTGCGCTGTGTGGCCGGGTGGTTCGTCGGGGTTACGAAGGTCGGGCGGGAACTAATCTCCCTGCTGACTGACGCCGCCCTGGCATGGGCTCTCCGATCTGGGGAGAAAACCCCAGATTTGACCTCTGACCTTCTCTCTTCATCACCGAATTTAGAAGGTTTTTGACACCCCAGGGCGTAAGGTTACGGCTGCAAGCATCCACTCTGGCTTAATATTTCTCAGGGAGAAAAACACGTCTGTCTGCTCGTTATTCTCTGGAACTTTTTCCTTTTCCGGACGGGGCTCCGAGAAACCGGCCTGGAACGGATGTGGCTCTATCGGCAGTCTCTGGCGGCCTGTCGCGAACGGTTGAAGGCATGACTTAGAAGCTCTGGATCGTCCCGCTGGAACTTGAGGAACCTGATAGGACCTGTGCATGCCGGATGGCCCAAGCGCATCCATAGGAGAGAAGGATGGCGAGAGAGACAAACCACCGCCCGAGGTATACAATCGTCTTCTTGTCTACCATAGGTCCTCTAACTTCCACAAACTCCCATGCCGCTAGATGAACCCTCAGCGTGGAGGGCACTAGCCTTTCGCCTATACGGATGCCAACGAAAGACGAGCGTGAACTTATGCCTCTACTGCTGTGCAATAACGGCTCCACCTGGTATAACTGTCCACTGAAAGCGGGGGCCGGGAAACGCGCCAAGACCAATGTGAGTATAAGGAGGATCCGCGTGGGGGTACTGCAACTCTTCCCCCTCCCCCCTAACTCTACGAGGTTTATCTACCTTCTCCTAATCCGGTGCAGACCTTCACAGTACAGACACGGCCCTTCTGGACTCGGTGGTCAGGAGTGAAATTCGTGGACCCAAAGTTCGCCTCAAGAATAACAATAACCGTTGGGTCCCAGAAGATCGCGGAACCCGGTAGGTCTTTGAAGCCTTGACGGACGACCCTAAGAGCCCGACGATCATTCCTTACAACCATACCCTTAACTCATGACTAAAGACAGCTTTCACTCCGAGACTAAACCTTGATGTCATTTCCACACCACCTACCTCAAACATCATTCTGGGACTTCCCGTGGTGCTCCGGATACAATCCTGTCACTTGACTGGACAGAGGCCACGCCACTCGTGGTGTTGGGTTCTATTTGCTTGGAACATGCATGTCGCTCCAAAGGGCGTGGCAGGAATGGGAGGTACGCGGATTCCTGACAGGGTCACGGCTGCCGGGGATATACGAAGGATTTCCTCCGCGTATGTCTTGCAAAGTCAAGCAGATGGTACTTTCCTTTCAATCGACGTACGACTTGTCCTAAATCTTCTACCCGGGGGCTCATACCTCCAGAGGAGAGGTCCATTAAAAGAGCCCACTACGATCTATTCCTGAGACCCCAGGCCATGAAAAACATATATTCAGGAGAATCTCCCAGAGGGGGTCTCTTAAGAAATCGCCATCACCGCGGGTGGCAGGAGTTTTTTTTTTTTATTCGTTCAAACAAAAGGCAGGAAGCCATGCCAGACCCTTGCTCTTATTAACCGGCGGCCTCATCAACTTTCAACGCATTAAAAAATGCCACCCACCCACCATAAACACAATCGCACCCCCATCACGTTGATACGACCTAACTGTTCGACAAACTCCACCCCCCCGGGAGCCAGGATACCTTCACCAAACTGGACCTCAATGAGCCTATAATCTGGTTAGAATCAGAGAGAGAGACGGAATGGAGGACGACATTCCTACCGCGAGTGTTCGATACCAGTTCATGCCATTTGATTGTGTAATGCTCGCTGCGGTCTTCCAAGAACTTTGTCACTACATGTTTCAGAGACTTTTGTGGGACCACCATGTGTTGATAGTAACCTTGACGACATATATTAATATTTTTCCAGACCAATGGCGCGGAAAACTAGGTGCATGTCAAACAGTCTCTGCGCGTTTAGAAGACCAATTGTATGCCAAGCTCGAAGAAATGCACTTCCATCAACATTCCACCTCTGTTGCGGTCCTTAACATATCGGATGCCGGCCTTGCTGATGGATCTGACCCAAGGTCAATGGCGGGTACTGCAAGGGCCCTGTCCCCTCTCCCTCAAGGCCATTCCAAAGGTTCCTCGGTATTCGCTAAACTACTAGCCGTGAGGTTGCCTTACATCAGGCTTTCGTCATCGGTAGTAGGCACCACATCTCGCCTGATCACACAGAAAAGGGTAGATGATCCTAAAAATGGACTGAGGAGAAGGCCCTCCAGCTTTCGAAGAATATAAAACGGCATTCGCCTCAGCACCCACTTAACCTAGACCCATCCCAGATCGCTTCATACCGTTTTTTTTTGGAGGTCGACGCCTCCGATGTAGAGCGGTGCTATACTTTCACAAGAAGAGATAAGCTCTCAACGCCATCATCACCTTTCTTTCTTTGCAAGATCTTCTCCCAAAGAATACATGTATGCACCGTAGCGTCTGCTTATAGAGAAGATAGGTGTAGTAAGGGGACGACGGGGGAGCTCCGCCGGGGCTAGAGGTCAGTGGTTGGGGGTGGACAAATTACGAGGTGTAGGGGGGTCAGGGAGAGTCAGCAGAAGCTGGCTTTGGAAGAGTGAGGCACTTACTGAACACAAGTCGGCCAGCACGATACTTACGGACATATCTTCTGTATACATGGGAGCACGGCGACTAGGATCTCGCCAGGCAAGAATGGTCCTTTTCTTATACTCGCTTTAACTTCCTCATGTCCTACATCCCTGGTTCAAAAAACATTAAAGCCGACCCTTTGTCACGACAGTTCCTGGTAGAGGATAACAAGGTGGATCACAGGAGACCATTCTCCCTTCACTTGTATTTGGCTGCAAATACTTTTAGTGCCTTAACGGACATTACTAAGGCCTCAGAACAAAATCGGCCGCAGGACTCAACGTTCCGGGAACCGGTTGTGTTCACCGTCCCGTAAATTCCAGAGGAGGTCCATGGAGTGGGGACATTCATCCAAGACTGCAGGCCATCCTGGCCACCAAAAGAACTACGTGAGTTACATCGAACGCAAGCATTCTGGTGGCCCTACTGACTGAGCGACATACAAGCCTTCGTAGCTACGTGCGCTACTTGTGTTGCTCGAAGCAAGACGCCACACATACAAACCAGCAGGTCGTCCTTCACCACTACCCATCCCAGCCGTACGTCCTGGACACATATATCGATGGACTTCATCGTTGAGTTGACCAAATCTAGAGGATGGACACAATACTTGTGGGTGGTGGGAAGATTTTCCAAAACAGGCACACTTCATCCCTATGAAGGGTTTACCCACTGCAACAAATCCAAGTTTAATCGAGTTTTCATCAGGGAGATCTTCAGGTCTCATGGGCCCCTCGTCATAGTGTCCGATAGAGGATCCCAGTTTCATCTCCCGTTCTGGAGGGCGTTTGTGTAAAAATCTGCGACGTTACCCTACACTTTTGCATCAGGATATCAACCCCCAAACCAATGGACAGACGGAACGCACCAATCAGTCTCTGGAACAGTTTTTGAGGTGCTTATATCGCTGACACTCAGGACGACGGGGCGGAACTTCTCCCATGGGCAGAATTCCTACCACAATCATCTACAGAACAATGCATCCGCGACAGTCCACCAGTTTTATGGTCACAATAGGCTGCCATCCGTCGACTACTTGCCTTCCCTCATCTCCAAGTCGCGAGGTCCCTGCCATCAGATGACCAGGGATATCGCCACTTACAAGACCTATGAGCAGAGATCCATCGGAATCTACAGCACGCTGGTATATTACACAAGAGACAAGCGGATCGTCACGCGAAGAGAGGTCCCAGGGTACTCTGTTAGGACAAAGGGTTTGGTTATCTACCAAAAACATTCGCTAAAGGTAGCTCACCCAAACTGGCCACCACGTTTTATCGGCCCTTTCCGCATCACCAAAGGATCACCCAGTAGCCTATCGCGTGAATGCCAAAAAATATAGCGATTCCTTCTGTATTTCCCATCCCTTCTCCAACCTTAAACATCAAGACTCACCTCCAAAGGACAATCTAAACCTCCGCAAACCATACTGGTAGAGGTCAAACAGAATACGAGTTTCAACCATTCTCAAACTCCAGAATATCCAGAGGAGGATTCAATCTCTTGTACACTGGAGAGGCTATGGCCCGGGAGAGAGAGTGGATTCCTCATCATCAGGTACATGCCAACCGCCCTCATCTCTGCCTTCCACCGAGGCATCCTGAGAAACCATCTCTGGTTCGCCCGGAGGTCTCCCTCAAGGGGGGATACTGTCACACTTGCCTCTGATCCGCCGGAGACCAAGACTACAGGAACGCAACCACGGCAGAGTCATGCGCCCACAGCACTGCCAGAGGCGTGCAGGCGCAAGCGTCGATTCGGAGTCTCGCGAGACGCATCGAGCACGTGCGCACGGGGTTCTCGGCAACCAGGAAGCAGTGAGAGAGTGAGGAGCTGCTGGAGCCTCCCACAGGCGGAGACTTGCTGAGTAAACCGCATGACGTCATCACGTCCACGGAGCATGCGCGCAACTTGCGAACGCGTGCGGGTTGCCCGGCAACCAGACCTAGCATCAGGAACACTAATTGCAAGGCTGTTTTTGATCAGTTCTCTCTCTGACACCAATGTGGACCAGTACACACCCTGCAAGGTAATTGGACCCTTCCACATATATACTGCTTCTGCCTGTCCTTCATTCATAGCATAAACATCTGCTGTTATGCATTGTGCTCACGACTGCTCTAGTTTTGGTCTTGACTTTGTCTGACCTGTTTGACCCGCCTGTTACTTGGATTCTTGCACTCTCCAGCACTTTGACCCCGGCTTCGTTCGACGACTACTCTACCTTCTATACCAACCATCCTGGCTACGAAACTCTACCTACCGGACTCTCCAACCCTGGAAACCGGCAAGTACCCTGGACTACCCTGACCTCCAACCCTACGACGCGGTAACACTAGGACTACGCATTCCGTGACATATGCGTGGTTGTGGGTCGGTGCCTATCAATCCCCACCTCAGCCCCGCGGTCTTCCGTCCTGTTTGTGGTGAGCGCAGCGTGACACATACACTGCAAATTATTCACGTTAAGCCCTTTCTGAAGGACAACAGTCTAAAACGCTTAATGTGAAAAACGCTTTATGTGAATAAATGTGCCAAGACATACACCAATTGCCTTCAAACTTCACACAGTACATGCTTTGCACTCCCCCAGGCTGTCCTGACAAATTTGTGGCTTTTCATAACATGCACTGCAAATTATGTACATTAAGCAATTTCTGAAAGTGGAAAATGCTTAATGTAAAGTGCTTAATGTAAATTAAAGTGTCAAAACATAAACCCATTAACTTAAAACTTGGCACATGATGTGCTGTATACTGCCCATAGCTATCCTGAAAATGTCAGTCTACAACTGCTGTTACACACTGTATTAAATGCCTATTAGGGTCTGTGTGGAGGGATAGACTATATACTGTATGGTTAACCCAATGTCCAGTTCTGACCAATGCGCTTATGCTGCTACACATACGGAGATAAAGTTGCCAGTATATATAATGGTGCAGACTGCCGATATTCCGTGCTGTTATTAGCTCTGCATGTGTCCTATAGCAGCAATGACCGTAGCGGTCTCAAAGCACAGATCCTGTAGTAGCACACTATCTTAGTGCCGATTGAGGTCTGGAAAGAGGGATAGCCTTTATACGGTTAGCCCAATATCACTGCATGACCATAAGAAGATGATGAAATACAGCAGGCATCAGTAACAGGCATTAGTATCAGTGGTTAGCAGAAAGAATGAATAAGCACCACATATTGCATTCGTGCTGCTACTATTCAGAAACTAAGTTGCCATTGTTTGTAATGGCGTGCGCTGCCGGTTGTGGCTACTCTATACCTGTATTATCTCTGCAGATGAGGAGGTATATCTCAGTAAAGAGTCACTTTCGTATAGTGTAAATCTTAACAGTAATAATAGCATATACTTAATGGAACCTCCAAGATTACCAAGAATATATAGAACAGCAATCTCTTAAAAGAACAGTAGAAACGAGTATTGAAAAGCAGGTGTGATCCAGACAGTTGTTTCCCTACTGACGCCAGTACGTCAATTGCCGATGTACATTTTGCTAAAGTACTTTGTCAAGGGTGGGCGGGATCACCTGGATAGCACCAGGTATATACTGTACTAGCTGAGAGACCCGGCGTTGTCTGGGATTAAAATTTTGCGCTCCCTCCTCTCTCCACTCCCCCTGTCTTTTTCTCCGCTCCCCCAATCTTTCTCCGCTCCCCCCCCCTGCGCAGCTCCGGTCTCCCACCCAGCCCCCCTGCGTCAAAAAGGAATAGACGATACCGTTCTGTGGCTAACGAAATGCTTTTATTTGTGCGAGCTATCGAGATACAATGATCTCTTCTTCCGGCAGGTTACAATGTGTAGCCCTCTTTCCCCCACCCTAAGTGAGATTGGGGTGGGTAGGTGTATCTGACTACTTATCAGTGTGGTGCTGTACCTGTTTGGCAACCAGGAGGGCTGAGCTTCCGCCACGGGGAACCTGGGGTATATACTTACACTCAGTGCAGCGCCTCCACTGATGAGGGATCCCAACGTGGTGGGAGTGTGCCCTCACCAGAACAACCATACAGTAAATACACACAATGTGAATAAACAGTATTTACTGAGCATGAACTGTAACTTCAATTAAACTCTCTTTGCATAACATCAATACATCATTACATGAATAACATTGCATCACCCTGAATGCATACCATCCCCACACCCACATGTCCATCATCACATCACCCTCAGTACCTTTGATAATACTGTGCTTGGACACTTATCCCTTGAGTGTCCAGAACAATAAAGAGTGTGTGAGTGTGAGGGATAGCGCTTCCCTGTGTTGGGGCCCGGTGGTGCACTTAATATATATACTACCTCCCTGATCAGTCCTGATCAAGATAATCCTTGGAACTCAGCAACACCGCACAGTGATCCCACGCCGCACCACGCTGCTCTCTGCAGGAATGGATACACACGCTGACTCCACAGGGGAAGGATCCCCAGCCAGAATGATCCTTTACCACAGTCTCTGCTATGGAGTCAGATACTCTTTCTGCACTCAGGTTGCACAGGCATTCAGGCACTGTCCTGCAGCATGTCTCTTCCTCTCTGAGTATGGTGAAGGAGTCCCTGTCTTAAGGCAGTCCCTATAAAAAACAGTATTCCTCTAGTGTCTCAGGGGACTAATTGGGCCCTGGGGGTATACATCTACCCTAGCCCCAGCATGCAGAATATCTCTTGCTGTAAATTCTGTCTGATCCCAGACTCTGGCAGTTCACCACGTGCAACTGGCACTGGTGATATTACACACACTGTATAACTAGAAAGCAACCCCCCCCCTTCTTCCTATGAGGGGCCTTTCCCTGAAACAGCCAAAGCAACTACTCTAGCTGCACTGCACAAACTGTATCTTCTTGTCAGAGCACACAGCACTGCATCTGTGTCACTGACAAGACTTACACTCACCTAAGGGCAGGGTCCCTACCTAAGGGGCCTTCCCTATGAACTTACCCACTAACCTAGTGGGGAGTGGGGCCTACCTGGGGCCTGGGGGTAACCTGGCCTAGTGTAAGAAGCCACTTGCTCCTTACACACTTCCTTCCCCTTCCTTCTCCCAGCTCCAACTGACTAGCGTGGTCTCTGCAACATTGTATTCTTCTCCAACAGGAGAAGCTGCAAACTCTATTTGCTGGCTGGCTGCACGTGATGTGGGTGAAAGGGCAGTCCCCAGAGGCTGCTGGGAATTGTAATCCACTCAGGACCTCTTTAGCATTGGGACCGCGTGCGCTATCTTTACTGCGCCTGTGCGAAGCTGTAATGGCCGGCGCTATGCTTAACTGCGCAGGGGAGTCCCTGCACTACGGAGCGCCATCTCTGCCCCTTTGCGCTCACTATATTGGCCGCCGCGTCGCATCTGCACAAGCCTCTGCGCCCCTGCGGACATAACAAAGATGGCGGCGCCATGCCTCTGACGCCACCGGGAGGACTCTTTGGGGACCTGGCTACATTTGGATAAAGCAAGAAAGGGTTTTACTTAAAAACAGTGT
Source organism: Ascaphus truei (assembly GCA_036426205.1). Classification (NCBI taxonomy): domain Eukaryota; kingdom Metazoa; phylum Chordata; class Amphibia; order Anura; family Ascaphidae; genus Ascaphus; species Ascaphus truei. The sequence goes on from WSYH01000697.1 coordinate 84,372, forward strand.
GACGAAGCTGAGACATCTGACATAACAGCATTAGGATCAAAGCAGCCATGTTGTTTGACTATTTTCAGTCCGCCATCTTGTCTTTGTGAGTTTTAATGTCATCATTCTATGTGAAGAAATCTGTGTGAAAGAGAGAATGGAATGTTTTCGCTCCTAGCTGACTTTATTGATCGTTCTTCATCCAATCAGCTTTCAAATTGAAAGTGTAAACAGGCCAGATATTATGAGAAAGCCTCGTTAGTAGTCTAAGATAAACTGTTTCTCATACAATGTGCCAAGTGGCAGAACTGACATCACATTTAACCCCATAATGATTTTTAGCTTACTTTAGTATTTAGATTTTTAGTTATTCAGTATTATTATGTATTACAAAATGACATCAGCTTTAGTATTGTTATGTATTACAAAATAAGGTAATATTTAGTGACGTGCAAGCCCCCCCCATAAAGGGGTGGAGCTTTAGGTTTTAGGGTATAAATATATGGCATACCGTGTTATTTGTTAGAGAGCTTTATTTCAAAAGCTGTCTCCTTGTGCACTTGACTTGAATAAATTCACGTGTTATTCTGTTTCAAAATAAGTTCAGACTGTGTTTTTTATTTACTCTTTTTCTCAAGTGCATCTTGGAATGTGTCTGACTGTGGCCTATCCCTCCCATCCCTCGCCCCTGTGCAGTATGCGATTTATGACCTAGGCTAAGGCCCCGCTGCAGGCACCTGCACGTCACCGCGATCTGTAGGGAGTTTTTTTTTGGCGCGGGGGGACGGGCGTGGCCAAATGGGTCTAGTGGGAATGGCCCTGATAGATTAAACAAAAGCTAAATAAAGAAAAAAAACTAAAAATACATGACACAGCTCTGACACACAAATTGTATAAATACATCTGCTACACAACAGGGGGAAGGGAATCTGACATATACTGTAAATTGTCTGGCTCAGAGTATCCATTTGCTACTGTCATGCTGCAAACAGTCACACATCCTTGCAAGTAACTCTTGGGCGACATTACAATCAAATATATATCTTTCTGGAGTATTTGAATCCCAACATTACAAACACATGGGTTCATTTAATTGAGTACAAGGTTAACCCCACTTTAAGAAAAAATTATTACAAATAGTGTCTAAGGTAAAATTTATCTTACTGTTGTAAAGAGACACACGTTTCTGATTGGCTCCCTGGCGCATCATGTGACGTGTCGCTGCACGGGAACAAAAACCTATTGTAGCCCCTGCTGGCTGACGCGTCACAGTGTGCAGTGAGCCAGGAAGCGAGGCGTCACCAGGGACAGTTAGGGAGGAGGTAAGAGGCTGGTGAGGGGCGCGCACGCAGTCGCGTGCACCACCGGCTGCAGCGGGGACCTAGCCTTAAGGTGTTAGTGATATAAGAGGGTGTGTGTATATGTTTGTAGATATAAATGTATAAAGTGCCCACAGAGTATACAGCGCTTTACAAAAGGTGTGTGTGGTGGTGAAAGAGTTAACCAGGCCAATAATAAAGGTAAACAAAAAGAATACGCAAAAAGGAAAAACACAGTTAGTAAAAATAATTGTCTTTATACCAATTAAAATAAAACTACATAATAAGAAAGTACATAAAAAGGATTCACATGAACCCACAATTCCACAATGACAAGGCACTAATGAGGATCCCTGCAACAAAAGCCCATAGATCTAGTGATGGAAAAAGTCCTGGGAAATAGCTACAGTAGATGTTACTAGCTTACATGTGGTTGAAACAAGGACCAGCTTTCATGCAAAGTCAGGGGAAAACCACTGCAATCGACCGAGCACCCGTAGTCACGTCCGCTCCTCGATGCATGATAACGTCACCTCTACGCGTTTCGCGTCATATGACGCTTCTTCAGGAGGTATGTCTAGCCACTCCCATAGCTGCTCTTACACTGGCGACCAAATTTATTCTTACTTGGCTAGCTCCGCGAATTTCAGAGTATCCCAGTGATGTGCGGTTTTTAGTCATTTTCTCCCGGGGTGTATAGCGTTATTTCCGCGGCTGTGATTTAAGCATTTTATTCCGGCTAGCTGCAATAATGCAATGCCGTGTAAAAACGCATGGGGGCGCTTGCGAGCTGTTGTCTCTGAAGACTAATACCTTCGCGGTTCAACCTGCAGTACACAGTCTGTGCGTGTGCGCGCAGTAATAGTAAAATTGCATATTTAATTTATTTTAAAGTACAGTAGGTGAGGGGGTTCCTAACATTTGGGGGGAAATGAATTTTAATTCTATGGTGAGTACTGTCTTGTTGCCGTATTATTTTGGTGGGGCTGGCTGGGTACTTCTTTAGGGGGCTGACCATTACTGTACATTAAAACTTTTCTTTTTTTTCCTCAGAAAAGAAAACGGCTAATGGGGGGATTTCGATGGATAATATTGTACTGTATGCTGATGTTTTCCGGCCGTACAGTATACTGTGTAATAAACCCTGATTAAATAAAACTATGCATTTATTCTACATATTCAGTATCGTTTCATTATTTGTCTTCCCCAGTATACTGTACAGTGGTATACAGTGCCTAACATCTATGGGCAAAAATAATTTTATTCCTAGGTGCCCTAGAACAGAAGTTCCCACGCCAATTGCCCGTGAACTTGACCGCGGCCCTGTAAGGAATCCGCTCCTCGGTTTACTGTTTGCCTTACCTTGCAGACTTGTGCGGTCCTGGAGCACTTCTCCTGATGTTTGCTGCAGCCTGGATTCACTCACCAAAGTAATGCTGCCACACGCCCCTTCTGCCATTGGTTCACGGACCTTTAAGTATTGCCTTCCCACAATGCTCCCTGCCGAGCATAGTCCTTCCTGGTTGTCTCTGTGTTCTGCCATAAGCCTTGTCTTGTCTGTCGCCTTGGTTCCTGAGACCGGCTGCTAGTGTCACGCAGCGGTCTGTTCCTGAGCTGAAGCGGAGTACTCTCCTTGTTGTCTTCAGCCCCCTGGTTCCTGTGACCGGCTGCTAGTCTCATGCAGCGGTCAGTTCCTGTTTCCTGTGCTGAATCTGAGTACTCTCCTTGTTACTTCAGCTCCTTGTTTCCTTTGACCGGCTGCTATATTCACGCAGCGGTCTGTTCCTGTTTCCTGCACTGAAGCGGAGGTTTCCCTGTGTATCTTCAGCTTCCTGGTTCCTGGGGCCTACTCTTTCCCTAATCTAGAGAGGCCGTGTCCTGGTTCCTGCGCTGAAACGGAGGATTCCCCAGCCCGCTCAGGACTCTTGCGCTGAAGCACTGGTTTACCAGTGCAGCTAGGCGGTGTGCTACTCTGGTCTGTCTACCACCTCCTGAGACCAGTACCATGGGCCATGGTCGCCGCACGCGCAGAAGCCACTCCCGCGCTCCTAAGCTGAAGCGGGGCTCTACTGTTGCCGAACTCCTGCTTGAACAACGTTTACCCTGATAATCTCCAGTCCTGACCCTGGCGTGTCCACCCGACGATGCTGTCTCTCTTCCTTCCTGATCCTGCTACATACGACTACGAACTGCGCAATCCGGATCCGCCTGCGCAGGCTAAGGTCGGTGCTTTTACAACCCCACCTCAGCCACGCGGTCCGACCCAGGTTTGTGGCGAGCACAGCCGTGACAGTATGCTCGGCCCCACAAACTCGGACCGCCCTGTGGTGAGGGTTGGTATGTTTCTGTCTGAAATCCTGTCCCGGCCTGTAGACCAGTCCCAGTTTGAAAACCAGTATCTGTGCGAAATACTACCCCTGATTGAAGAACAGATTATGTATGAAGGTTTAACCCCGTTGCAAAGACAATGCCGTAACGATCTCATTATTAAGGCTTACTGCCTCAAGGACTTAAAACAGTCTCTGGCCGCTTGTGTTTGCTCCCCTGGTTCCCCTTTAACCTGGGATAATGTGAATCCTATCAAACTTGTCAACGCCCAAGATATACTCTTTGCCTTGGCCTTATCATTGGACATTCCCGTAGTACAACAGGACCCTCTCTTCATGTTGGTTCATGCTCAAGACACACTCCGTGTACTTTCCCTGACTTTGGACATTTGCATAAAGGAACAGGACCCTCTCCTCGCCAGCTGCGCTGCCGCTTGGCAGTCCACCTGTGCTGCCAGTCCTGTCGCTAAACCTGGGGACGTATCTCCCTCTCCAGGAAATGACCAAACTGACTCACTATCACTGCCCCCTAACGTAGAAGCTGCCATGGTCCCTAGCCCTGATTGTACACCCGGGTACTCTGACACCAATGATACATCTACGTTAACCCCTGCTGATCAGTCCTGTGAGGTTCCCCTGGAATATACGTATATTTCTCTAGCCAACACTAAGGCTCTAGTATCTGAGAACAAGTCCCTTTTTCCCTCTATTCATAACTCTGAATCTCCCTTTTCAGCCCTTGAAGTTTTTCCTGCTTTAACCCCTGCTAGGCAGTTCTGTATGCCTTCCCTGTCAGAAAACGAATCCCTCCTACCTTCACGTACTCAGTTTGAATTTCTAAGTTCTGTTCCTAGGGTCAAACCCTGTGGGGCAGCTCTCTGAGTCCCCTTTGGTAACCCCCTGTTCTCCGCCAGCCATGGTCACGTCCCTAGCTCCAGAGGAAAAATCCCTTGTCTCACCTATTACAGAGGAAAAACTCTCTATGTTCTACTCTCAGGTACTGTCTGCATTAACTCCTGTAAATTCTTGCTGCCTCCAAGCTAATGCCTTCGTTCTAGCCTCAGAGAATGTGTCCCCAAGTCCTACTGCAGAGGTTGCATTAAATGACTTCCCCAAGGTTATTGAATCCTTAGTTAGTTTTTGCTATAAAACCCCTGCTTCAGCTCAAGTCTCAGCTGCTGTGCCCCCTGAAACTTCGGCTAAAGTTCTGATTCCAGTTAAATATATTCAGTTACCAAGTTTTTCCCTAAGCTTGGTCGCAGAGTTCCCATTCCCGGGTACTTCGCTGAATCAGTCTGTCACCCAGGGAGCAATGATACCTGCTTCAGCACATAGTCCCCACATTGTGGAATCTGCAGTCATTTCTGGTTTCCCTGACACTCCTTACCAAATACCCACTTCAGAAACCAGTACAGTTATGATTACCCCCCGTGTACTGTCTGTGTTCTCCCCTTCTCAAAGCTTAGGGTTAAAACCGTACAGTGGTCAGTATGCCCCTCCTGGGGTTCATGTAGTGTTCCCAGGAAGGTTTGCTGATACACTGTTTTCACTCAAAAGCGACGCTTTTTCATATGTGCTAGCTAGAAGCCTGCACACAATTTCCCCTCTCTCTGAAATTTGCCTTGCCGGCCCTGATACTCGGAGAGGTAAAAACCTCCCTTCAGATTCAGAATCTCTTTCTATAGAGGTCGTCTTTGCTGTTAGTTCCCCTGATTTCTCTGCCCATGCAAACCCTCCAGGGATCAGCATATCTGTGTTTACCCCCTTAGTACAGTCTGAGACCACCCTGCTTATATTACAAGTCCTGGTGTTTAAATCTGAGCTATTTAGTTTTACTGCCCTTGCTAAACCTCAGTCCCTCAGCACTGCAGCTAAACGTGATCCAGCAACCATTGGGTTACTCTGGGTAAAAATTAAAATTCCTGTCTTAAAGGGTACTTTCTCACACATGTCCAGCAAACCTAGAACCTCAGTGATTGATTCTAAGTCACTTATCACTATATCTGATGTTCTCACTAGTCAAACCCTGACACCCTCACCACTGGCTAGGAGTCCCGTTATCAGAATTTTTGCACTAGTAAACACGCCTAAATCTGTTTTTGTCATGACAAGCACCCCTTTTGTTAGGGCCCTTGCAGTTTTGGATAAGACTCCTTTTACTTCAAAGGTTTCTGCTATTGAGAGTTTCCACAGTTCCAACGTAGAGCTTATTGTCTCTTTAACTCCCATCATTACTCTCCCATTAAGCCATCACGATTCCCATGCACACAAGCTGCGCCCTGGACGCTCTGTTTCTCCTAATCGTGTACCCCGGCTTGGCGATGATGTTTCGGATTAATGGATTTCCGAGCCTCCAGCCTCCGGATCTTCCAATCCTTTACCTGTTACTCGCTACTGTTTTTGTAGTCTCTGTCAGGTCCCTGTCCACTGGAAGGTACACAGACCTCAGCTTCTGAGGTTAGCCTCCCCTCCCTCCTCTATACCCTTGCTCTGCCCTGATTCAAAGTTCTGATATTAATACCCACATCCTATCCCTACTCCCCGGTACAATACTATCTCCGCACTGTGGGGGTTCCCCATTATTTGGGAGCTCCACTGCTGAGTGGCTTTCTCTTCCCTCTGTGAACGATGGTTTTCTCCCCCCTCGGAAAACCTTTCTGTTGGCCCTCTGTTTTTTGATTTTCCTTTGAGTTGGAAATACTCTGTAACTTATCCCAAGATTTCGGTCCGCTGATGTCCTGGTTTTACTGGCGTGCCCTGGGCCACCTTTCCAATTACCAATCCCGGGAATGCTCCCACCACCCTATTAACCCTCGCTTGACCACTACCTGGGAACCGTCTCGGAGGAGAATCCCTCTCAATCCCTACACAAGGCTCTAGCCAAGACTTTTGTCTCTCCCGAAGGTCGCAGCCGCCCGGTTTATATTTCATCCAACATCAAGGTCCGCTTTTCCTTAATTCTGGGTTCCCATTACTGAAAAGACTGTTGAGGAGCTACCCAGTGGGGGTTACCTCTGTCTTCGTTCCTGTGTGCTTTTTCCTCGGTCTTTCCTTGTCCTCTTTCTGTTTCTCTGCCGTTTCCTGCTCCGGAAAACCCCTGGTTTCTTCACAGCCTTGGATTCCCAAGCCATTTCGCGGGCGAGTCGGAAGCCATGTTTACCAATGATATCTCCTTCTAACCACCACCTCTCAATCCTAGCAGTAACTCACCAAGACCTACTACTCGTTTACGGATCCCCTTTCCCGTTTCCGCCTAAAAAACGTTTGGAACCCACTCTATGTCCCCGAGACCCATGGATGGCCCCTGTTCTGTCCGCCGTTCCTTCTCGTCCGGGTGGGGTGGGGTTACACAAGGTGAAAGTGACCACAATGTCCTCTGGATATTACTTTAACACCATCTATGACGGTTCAGGAACTCCACTCCTGTTGGTCCCCCAACGCTTGAGTGGTCTTTGTTGTCTCCCGGAGGTCTCCTTCACGTGTAGGTGTGGGGGGGACTGTACCGACAAATCTGCCCCTCCTGTCCTCGGGATTTACTTGTGTTGTCCCTTATACCTGTTGGCCAGTGAACTTTGTGGCAGGTGGGAAATCCTGGGCAACGGTTCTTCCTGGCATGGTGTTGTTGGCAGGCCTGGAGTTGTCGATGCTCACCAAAGTATCTGCGACATCGCCCCTTGTCTGCAATGGTGGGTTTCCACGGACCCTTATAACTGGTATTTGCCCTTATCACCAACATGTTCCCGTGCCGAGCTAGTCTTCCTGTCTGGTCCTCTGTGTTCTCCATAAGCCTTTGTCCTTCTCTGTCGGCCTTGGGTTCCTGAGAACCCGGCGCTTAGTGTGTCCCAACAGCGGGTCTGTTCCTGACTGAAGCGTAGTACAGCTCTCCTTTTGTTGTCTTCAGCCCCCTTGGTGTTCCATGTGACCGGCTTTCTATTCCACAAATGCAGCGGTCAGTTCCCTGTTCCTGTGCCTAGATAGCCTGAGTACTCCACCTTTGTTACTTACTTTCGCTCCTGCCTTGTTCCTGTGAGCCGGCTGCTATATGTTCACGGCAGCGTCTTTCCTTTTTCCTGCACTGCCAAGGCGGATGGTGAGTGTCGCCCTTCTGCCTGGTGTGTGTATCTCAAGCTTGCCTGGTTCCTGGGGCCTACTCTTTATCCCTAACAATCTAGAGAGCCGTGGTCCTGTTGTTTCCTGCGCTGAAACTGAGGATTGGTTCCCCAGCACGCTCCGAGTACCTCTTGCCAGCTGAGCACTGGTTTTACCAGTGCAAGCTAGGCGGTGTGCTACTGCCTGGTCCTGTCCACCACCTTCCCTGGACCAGTCCCCTAGGGCCATGGGCCATGGATTCGCCGCACGCGCACAAGCCACTCCCACTTGTGCTGACTCTGCCCACATGGCCCGCGCTCCTAAGCTGATAGCGGGGCTCGTAGACTGAACACCCTGTTTGGCTGCGCCGGAACTCCTGCTTGTAACAACGTTTCCCTGCCATATCTCTCCATTCCCTGACACTGGCGTTTTCCACCGACGATGCTGTCTCTCCTAATCCTTATCCTGCTACACATACCGACACTACGAACGTGCCGCATCCGGAATCTGCCTGTGCGCAGGCCAAGGTCTGCTTTTACAAACCCCACACTCACCACGCGGTCCACCACAGGGTTTTTGGTGGCGGAGCACAGCAGCCCGTGAACAAAGGCCCTCAAAGAAGTGTCGCCCAGCGCCAAATGAGCGCGAATATAAATGTAAACTAACCCGTTGCCTGGTGCGGTCCTGAGCGGGTTGGAAACTTTAACTTGTCCCCCCATGCGTGGGGGACCCCTATGCCAAATAGTTTGGCAATATCAGGCGCTTTCTTCCAAGACCTTTCCCCCGCTCGACCGGGTTCGTGCTAGGTACCAAAGACTTTTTAAAAGCACCTCATAACCTACGAAGTCGTGCGCCTGGCTTCTGTAATTTTTAAATTTACATGCCCAGTGCACCTCATCTTTTTGCCTTGAATAGATTCCTTCCAATCAGAGGCAAAAACCATGCAAAAAACCTAGTATATAAACAATCACATCCAGAATTACCAACGCGCTAGGAACCGTCCTAACGTTTATCCTATTGGTAATTCTCACGTTTCTGCTAATGCACTCAAGAGGACGAGCGGAAGATCCAGCCAAAACATTCTTTTTGGCCATGCAATCGCTGGCACTGGCCCAACTAGGCACTAACAAAAAGATTTATGTTTTACTAAGACTAGTCAGTGAACCCATTTGGTTTAACGCACTGCACGGGTGCCAACGTTCCGCGATAATAAGGCCCCGTCGTAAGAACGCTTTCGAGTCAGAAAAAATAACTAATGCGGACGGAAAAGTATTATCCTATGGGAATCCCACCAGAAGTTAGTTTATTACGCTCATATGTTACCGTATGTTAGCGACTGCATACGATATATCAAAAATGATCTTTACCTCAGCAATGGCCACACAATTTTTACCACTTTGTCACGCTACAATGTCGTCGAGTTGGCGCTAGGTCCCCCATCGCCTCATTATCCATTGCAACCGATTCCTCCTGAAATAACGCAATGTCCATATCGCCGGATGTTGGGACCCATGTCTCGCCGCCCATATATACTGTTGCTTCGCGGTACTTCTTATCTGATGCTTGGGGGTCAAAGTGGGCGGGTCTAACAATCCTCAGGGCCGACAATAATTTCTAGTCATTGTCTAGTGCTTGCGCCTATAAAGAAACAACAAGTTTTCCCCAGCACGGCCATTGTTGACCCTGTTCCCGTGACCGCCCCAAGGTGTCCGTTAGTTTCCTTTTCCTCACTCCATTGCGCGCGTGGGCCAGACCCGTAAAGCCAAACAGTGCAGCAAGCCTCACAGTACACAGTACAGATTTGGTGTAACAAAACAGCACGGCAAAGCAAGCTAGATTGGAAACCAAATGTTTGAGGGCAATCTTTATCTAAACAATGGGTCTAAATAAATAAAAATAAAAAAAATAGATGAATTTAACTTAAAAATACAATATTGAAAATTTTCAGTGGCACCGCTAATATATTTCCACCCACCTTCTTCCCTCCCCTCCACCCCCCCTATTTTTTTGTCTTTCCTTTTTTCCACTTTCTTTTTCCCCTTTTCCCGCTGTTTCACTGATATGCTTTGGGCTTCATGTTTTCTAATTTTCTTCCTCGTCTTATCCTCCCTTTTTCTTTTTTACTTGACTTGATAATATGTGTATTCCCCTCTCCCACCCCTTTTTCCTCCTTCCCCCTCACGATTTTGTTGCCTCCCCCCCTACTCCTCCACCGCACCCCCCCCTCCCCATTCCCCCCCCCCCCCGGCACCCTCAACCTCACCCCCTTCCCCCCTACCCACTCCTCCCTCCACCCCCTCCCTCCCCACTTGACGCTGCAAAGTGGAATGGGCTGTGCATCAACTTTCTAATACCAGCACTGTATTCCTTCTTACCTCTACTCTTGGTGGCCATATCCGCCAGCCTCCTCTGCCTCTAACCTGGCTCATCCGCCGTCCACGACACCATCCCACCACCCTGCCCGCTAGCTGCTCGCCCATGCCATGCCCCCCCCCGCCGCCGCCTCCATACTGAACCCAACCTTTGTCATGCGTTCGCCTCTCCTCTATGCATGGGCAACCCCTGGGAGATTGTCTAGACAGCCTTGCTAACGATAATCTCTTTGAGTTTTTAAAGTTCAACTCTCTCTCTCTTTTACTACCATTCCCTGGTTTTATATTACTCGTGGTTGATCCGTACCCGCTTCCCCGATCTTTCAACCTTACCACGTGTTCTTTAATTCCTCTCTCCATCATCATTCTTCGATGCGGCACCGACTCTTCGTATACTAAGAACCTCTAGAACATGCAATCGTCGCCACCCATCCTGCCCGTCTAATTGCATTGTCATGCTCATTTGGTCGTCCACTTTCCTTATTTTCTCCCCTCAGCCCTCGAGCCACTCACCCCCCCCCTCGTCCCTCCCCCCCTCACCACTTCTTCACCGCCCCACCTTTCTTCCCCTTCCCCTCACCATCCCTTCCCCACCCCCCTCCTACATCTCTCTATTATCCCTCCACACCCCTACATTACTTCCCCCAACTTAACACCCCCCCTCATTCACCATCTTCCCCTTTCCACCATCTTCTCCCTCCCACCTGCCCTCTACCCTCTCGTCCCCCCCCCACCCTTATCCTTATCGTCCTGCCACCCCCGTACCCTTTGACTCATAAACCCGCCCGCCCGCGCCACTGTCCCTCTCCCCTCCCCACCCCGAACACTGACCAATTGCCTCTCTCCCCCCACTTCCGCTCCGCCCCCCCATCCGTCCCCCATCCTCACCGCCACCCGACGCCCACCTTGGGGCCTTTTATTCATCCAACTCAAGTTTTGATCAACTGCTTTTGAAACATTACAACTGACTGGTTAACTACAGTATTTCCCAAGCCACACCACCTCCAGACTTTTTATTGTAAATATCCCGCTCCCTAGCCAACATATTTTCATTTGCATTGTGTTCTTATTCCCCCATAGTCCGAGCTTCCAAAAACCAGTGCGATCTCCTGCTGCTACTATACAACCCAACTAGTACCATCCCCCTCCCCCAACCCTTAGAGGCCTGTTCTTTGAACGGTACTGTGATGCTTTCAAAAGTCCCCTCTCGAATTTGAAATGTAAATCTGATGTGCACAGCACTGAGAGAATTGAGAGTACACTGAGACAGTACAGTATTTCATCAGGGTGTGAAAATATTTGTCAGTCACTATGGTTTACAGTCACATGTTTTTAATACAATACAGTACAGTACATTCTTTAATATCTTTAAAATAAAAATATATAAATCCTGTATACTGTAAGTACATACAGTACTGTATAATGTAAAATAACCCGTTCTGTGGGTCTGAGCGGGTTGAAATTTACCTGGTCCCCATGCGGGGGGACCCTTGCCATAGTTGCAAAATATCAGCCTCCCAAGACCCCCGGAACCGGAGGTACAAAAAGACTATATTTGGGGGTTGACTTTGGGGTCTAATCACACCATCCCCCTCCCCCAGCCCTTAGAGGCCTGTTCTTTGAACGGTACTGTAATGCTTTCAAAAGTCCCCTCTCGAATTTGGAAAACCTTTGTGAAACTTGGGGAAACATGAGTAATGCACATTTATAAGAATATTAGTTAATACTACAGTATACAGTATACAGTACAGTACTGTAATGTAGTGTATAATATACTGTACTGTACTGTATATACTGTATAGTAAAATTAATTTTTCTTTAGTCTTTATCTTTTCCTCATTCTGTCTGCAGTACAGTAGTTCATTGAGAGAGGAGAGGTTTTGTGTACATCATTGCTGCTGTTTATATACTGTACATTTGACTGTACAAGCAGATTTGACTGGACACAACGCCCCCATCCCCCTAGGCCACCGTTTTTCCTGGAACGACAAGAAAACCAAAAATTAGTGCAGTTACTGTACTGTATTATGGCAGAACTACTGTAGTAGGTGGCTGGTGCAGCTTTCTCTGGAAAGAAAAAAAATGGGGCAGTTAGTAGGCAGTTACTGTAGTACTGTCCAACTAGTGTACTGTATACCGTACTGGAACTACTGTATACTCTGACTACTGTTAAATTCTATGTATCTGTAACCTAATGGCTGGTGCTGCTCTCTCTGTCTCTATAAAGAAAAAACTAACTACTGTATACTCTTACTATCTGGAAAGAAAAAATCTGTGCCATACTTACCTGTAACATACTGTACTGTACTTACAGTACTACAGCACAGTACTACTTTCCTGATGCTTGCCCATTACACGCAATGACAATGGGGAACACAGTGGCAATGTGGTCTATATATTTATTGCAGCGTTCCACGGTGAGTACATCCTTCCAAAGACTCAGTATGCCTTTCAACAACTCGTCCTTTTTGGAGGGTTTCACCACTTTCCGGATATGGTCCTTCAGCTGATGCCAGACCATTTCGATCGGATTGAAGTCTGGCGACCTGTTATTGGAAAGAAAGGACAATTGGTTTAAGAGCTAAAAACAGTGAGGAACAAAAATGGGACACAGTCTACTGCACTTACTCCGCTGGCGTCTTCACCCAGTTGATGCCGCGCTCAAGGATATGCGCCGTTGACGCGGTGTGCTTGGGATCGTTGTCCTGGTAGAAGCGGTGACAATTGGGGAAGTCTCGTGTGATGTATTGCACTATCTCGGGCACAATGTTGTCTTGGAAGTAAGCTTTATTCATGATTCCTATAACAAGAAAAGAAAAGTGCTCAAAAAACAGCACAATAGTACAATACAGTGCATACGGTAAGGCAACACTAGTCAAGTACAGTGTATTAGGCGACATTATATTTGATACATTTTACCTTCAAAGATGACAATGCATCCCGGTCCACGCCTAGAGATGGCACCCCACACATGCAGCTTCACAGGGTGTTTTGGCCGCGGCTTCAAAGATAAGCGACCTTTATTGTGGAAAGCAAATCGTGCAAATCTCTCCAGCGACACAGTAGACTCATCAGTGAAGATGCAATCCTGGAAAGTCTCCCCGCTGTCGATCCATGCCTAGGCCTGGAGCACTCTTTTGATTTTGTTTGCGTCCCGTATCATGGGGTACACTCTGTAATGACAAGAAATTAAAAAAAATTGCGGCACAGTGCAGTACAGTTTGTGAAACAACACTTTTACCTCCTGTACTGTCCAGTACTAACCTCACACGTCCATATTTCCATCCAATGCTGCGTCTCATCTTCTTTATGCTGCTCTCGGATACAGTCAGATTGTGCTTTTCCTGCAGAGTGTATTTGACCCTTAATGCACTCCTCATCATTCTCCTCACTTATTTTGTCCACCAGAACAGTTGTCTCCCTACAATGTAAAGAAATTATATTGTTTTATTAATATGCAGCAATATAAAATGTATATAAATGCAATGTTGTAATATACTGTACAGTACATTAAATATAAATAGACAAAATATATACTGTTGTAAGGTTAATTGAAATATACAAAAAATGTATTCTGCTGTACTATAAATATAAATAGACAAAATATATATACTGTTGTACTATAAATATAAATATACCAAATAAATCTACTGTTGTAATATAAATATAAATATACAGTACATCCTATTCAGTATATACCGTTGTAAGATTAATTGAAATATACAAAAAATGTATACTGCTGTACTATAAATATAAATAGACAAAATATATATACTGTTGTACTATAAATATAATTATACCAAATAAATCTACTGTTGTAATATAAATATACAGTACATCCTATTCAGTATATACCTAGTACAGCAGTATAAGCATTTTTTGTATATTTCAATTAATCTTACAACGGTATAATACTTAATAGGAGTACTGTATATTTATATTTATATTACAACAGTAGATTTATTTGGTATATTTATATTTATAGTAAAAGGTATATATATTTTGTCTATTTTATTTTAGTACAGCAGATAGACATTTTTTGTATATTTCAATTAACCTTACAACAGTATATATTTGTCTATTTATTTTAATGTACTGTACGTATATTACAACATAGCATTATATACATTTTATATTGCTGCATATAATAAACAATATAATTTATTTACATTGTAGGGGAGACAACTGTTCTGGTGGACAAAATAAGTTGAGGAGAATGATGGAGGAGTGCATAAGGTCAAATACACCTGTGCAGGAAAAGCACAATCTGACTGTATCGAGAGCAGCATAAGAAGATGAGCGGTACCCACATTGGATGGAAATATGGACGTGGTGAGGTTAGTACGGACAGTACAGGAGGTAAAAGTGTTGTTTCACAAACTGTACTGCAATGTGCGCGCAATTTTTTTAATTTCTGTCATTACAGAGCGTACCCATGATACGGGACGCAAACAAAATCAAAGAGTGCTCCAGGCCTAGGCATGGATCGACAGCGGGGGAGACTTTCCAGGATTGCATCTTCATCTGATGAGTCTACTGTTGTCTGAGAGATTTGCACGATTTGCTTTCCACAATAAAGGTCGCTTATCTTTGAAGCCCGCGCAAAACACCCTGTGAGCTGCATGTGTGGGGTGCCATCTCTAGGCGTGGGACCGGGATGCATTGTCATCTTGAAGGTAAAATGTATCAAATAAATGTCCTACCTAAGTACACTGTACTTGACTAGTGGTTGCCTTCGTATGCACTGTATTGTACTATTGTGCTGTTTTTTGAGCACACTTTTCTTTCTTCTGTTATAGGAATCATGAATAAAGCATATACTTCAAGACAACATTGTGCCCGAGAGATAGTGCAATAACATCAACGAGACTTCCTTCCAATTGTCACCGCTTCTACCAGGACAACGATCCCAGAGCACACCGCGTCAACGGCGCATATCCTTGAGCGGGCATCAACTGGGTGAGCGCCGCAAGCGGAGTAATTTCAGTAGACTGTGTCCCATTTTGTTCCTCACTGTTTTTACGGCTAAGCTTGTCCATGTGTTCCTGTCTCAGTCCCTGCCCCCAGACCTGTTCCTTGCTCCCCTGTCCTGTTCAGTTCTCCGTCGTTGCTGACCTTCTGCTTGGTTACCTGACTTCGCTTACCTGCCGGCCGGCCTGGACCTCTGCTTGGTACCTGACGTCGCTACCTGCAGCCGGCCTCGGACCTCTGCTTGTTTCCTTGACTGCGCTTGTCTTCGGCCTGCCTCGGGAACCTCTGATTGTGGACCCCCTACTACGCTCCTGCTGTTCCGGGCCACCGAGATCCTACCGCCACAGGAGTCTCCCGTGACAGGAAGAAGAAGTTCATAAGCGACTGAAAAAATTAAGTAAGTAATAAGGCACCTTGCCCCGATGGATACATCAAGAGTTCTCAAGGAGGTTAAGCTCAGTAATAGGAAAAACCATTATATTAATATTCAAAGACTTCCATTTCCACAGGATCAGTACTACAAGATGCGTAAGCAGATGAGTGCTATATTGAAAAAGGGAGCGAGATACAACCGGGGGGAAATTACAGACCTGTAAAACGGACTTCAATAGTAGGGAAACTACTTGAAGGTTTAATACGGGATAATATTCGGACTACCTAATGGAAAACAAAATTATCAGTAATAGTCAGCCGGGATGTAGTGAAGGATAGATCTTGCCAAACAACCTTATGTGTTTCTTTGAGGAGCATAAGTAGGAATTTAGACCAGGGTAATGCGTGATGTGGTTCTATTTAGATCTTGCAAAGAATTGATACGGTTCCACACGAGTTGGTGTTGACAAAATAAAGAAAATTGGACTCAGTAATAATTATATGCACCCTGGATTGAAAACTGGTCACGTTAAAGGACAGACAAGCAGCGGGTGTCATACATGGAACTTTTCAGGTTGGGCTCTAAAGTTGTGAGTGGAGTACCTCAGGATCGGGTAATGGGACCCCTGCCTTTTAACTTGTTTATTAATGACCTTGAGGTTGAGATCGAGAGGCAAAGTTCCATATTTGCTGATTGATACTAAATTGTGTAAGGTAATAGAATCAGAGCAGGATGTATTTCTGTTCAGAAGGACTGGAGAGACTGGAAACTTCAGGTAAATGGCCAGATAGATGCGGTTTATACAGATAAAGTACGGTTATGCATTTGGGCAGGATACAGAATAAAACGGCGAACTTACAAAAGTAACTGTCGAATATTGGGGAATCCTGATGGAGAAGGATTAGGAGTGCTTATAGACAGAAGCTTAGCAATAGTGCTCAATGTCATGCAGTTAGCTGCAAAGGAAACAAGATCTATCTTGCATCAAACAGGCCAATGGATGGAGGGAAGTAAATATATATATGCACCTTCACAAAGCACTTAGTTAAGCACCAAACCTTGACTATGGAGTAACAAGTTTGGCAACCAATCTAAGAAAAGACATGATGGAACTAGAGAGAGTGCAGAGAAGCGCCACAACTTAATAAAGGGATGGACATTCTAACGTATGTGAGAGGGCTATAGTTAAAGTAGATTTATTACTTAGAAAAAGAGGCCGTCTAAAGAGGGGATATGATAACTAAATACAAATATATTAAGGGACAATACCAAGGCCTTTTTTTTCAAAAGAACTATACATCCCACGGTAATAAGAAAGGACTCGGGGCCATCCCTAAGGTTGAGAAACAGAAAATTTTCACCAGCAACAAAAGAAAGGGTTCTTTTACCGTAAGGGCAGTTAAAATGTGGAATTCCTTACCCATGGAGAAGTGTGGCAGAACAATGATTTGTTAAAAAAAAAAAGTTTGGATCATCTTTTTAGATTGGGAAAAGGTATACAGGGATATACAATAAGTATACATGGGAAGGATGTTGATCCAGGGATTAATCGATTGCAATTCACTTGGAGTCAGGAAGGAATCAATTTTTCCCCTTAATAGGGTTTTTTGTTTTGCCTTACTCTTGGATCAAGAAGTAAGTATAGATATAGGAAGTAGTATCTTGTCCTAAATTTAGCCATAGGTTGAACTGGATGGACGTTATGTCTTTTTTCCACCTCATTACTATGTTAAGAAGGAAAAGAAGGGCATGGAAGACAGAGAGACCCCAAAGAAGAAAAGAAGACCCCAAGACTGACAGGAAGGATTACAAATAGAAGAAAGAAGACACAGTTGTGGATTGGAAGGATTCTTTTTTATGGAAACATGTGGATTGGTTCTAGTGCTTACGGTTCGCCTGGATTTTGGTGAGTGGAATCTAATGGTAAGTAAACAAAAGAAAAGTGTATATGTTTACTTTTACATTTTGTGGATTTTTGATTCATTGTTCTTATTTTTCAGTTCCCATTAATGCCGTGCAATGTATATAAGTACCTATGTATGTATATACATACATTCACGGCCACTGAATGGGTGTATTCATGTGATTTGTGGATGTAATGCATTGTTTTTTATGCTCTTCTTATTGCCCCTGTATGCTGAGGTTTATCTATCTATATGGATAGACAAACAGGGAAATAATTGATTGTTTTGATATGTTTATGTTCTTTTCAGTATGGCTAATGTAAGTATCAGCTTTATTTAGATAGTTGGTGTGAATAATGTAATTTGTATTGTCGTTAGTGACAGGTTATTTTTAAATGGCTTCTTTCTGGTAGTTAGATTAGAATATGGGTATGGTTACTTTCAATTAGAATCTTTTTGCAATGGTTTGGCTTAGGAATGAATAGGGGAATTGTATATTGGTTGTCTGATTGTAATTGGTTTAGGGAAAATTGATGATTGTAAATTGTAATTGTATTGATGTTGCTTAGTTTCCATTTGATTTCATGTGGCATGGTTGGCTAGGGGACATGTTTCATCGTTGTATTTTATGTTTACATAGTATTTTGCATAGTGTTACATGATGCACAGATTAATGCATACTGTACACACTCAAGCAATGTGTGGACATTTCATAGACATTTGATGTTGGAGTGCTGGTTTGTTGTTTTATTACAACTGCTGCTGGTTTATTTTAACATGAAATGTGTGGATTTTTAAGATTTAAGACTTATGTTTTGATTAGGCCATGTTTTAGGTGTTTCATAATGGGCAAATAATCTTTATTAATTTTTATTCCAAAATAAATTTTTTTTCTTTGGGTTAATAGTATTTTTCACATTATTGTACTGTATGTGTTGGGTGGCGGTTGATGTATTTAATGTATGGTCCGTTTTTTTTTTTTTTTTAACCTACAGGGTTGTTTCTTTTGGTTGCGGGGGACCTCTGGAGGAGGAACACCTGCGGTATCCTCAGGCTTCTAGGGGTTACCAGGCTGACGGGTTCCACGGGGGTCACCTGCGAGGACAGCCCAGTGGCCCCACCTCTGTGGGGGAAAGCACATAGACCGTAGGACACCTCATGTGTCCCGACCCCGGGGGAACCACCCGACGGACCTCAGACCACCTGTGGGTCTGACCCGGGGCCCCCCAGACATGACGCCGGGCATCTGTGGGGACCCCAGTTTTGACCACGGGCCCACGGAGACCACCTGGTGGACCATGGTGCCTGGCGGGAACCACCACAGGCCCCAGACCCTGTTGAAAACATGATGCTGAACCTATGGTCTGTGAGGTGACCTGTCCAGGCCCACGGGGGACTTCCGTGGGCCTGGGCGTCGAACCCTGTATTGTAAAAGAATAAATCATGTATTTATGGGGGGGGGCACAGGGGGTGGGGTGATGTATTTACCATAAATAGAATTATGTTATGTGGGTATTATTGTTTTTAATTGTGGGGGTATTGGGGGTGGGGGAAGGGGGTAGTGGCCCCAAGGGTATTGGATAGGCTCCCGGGCTGGGTAGTGGGTGAGGGTGGTAGGCCTCAGGTAGTGGGGGAGGGTAGAGGCCTCCCGAGTGGTGGGGAGGGGTAGGTTAACCCTTCATGACTGTAGCGGTTAATAACCGGCTATGGGTGATTAAGGGTTAGGGGACCATACATTGGCTGGTTGTATCTTGTGTATGTTTTGCAGCATCGGAGGGAGGGGACAGGGGCAGGATGAAGACGGCCTTTCATCATGGGTGCCGGGTAAAGGTAAGTGTATATGTTTTTACTGTATTTATTGAAAGTTCTATGTATTTAAAATGGGCAATGCATTATTATCCATATGGGATAATAGTAATTTGTACATACTGTATTGTATGTGTAGGGGGGTGTTATTATTTATAAAATATTGTTTATTCTTTTGAGGCCGCAAACATTTGGTACCACAGGACCCGCGGGTACCACCGCTTGTGGTGAGACGGGACCCCGGACCACACACGGGGAAGCTGGGGAGATCCGCGTGAACCCCGGGCTCCCTCTGGACCCCCCGGGTGTCAGCGGGGGACACCGCCGGCCTGTTGATGTGGGTTTGCGGCAGTGCACTAAGTTAAAGCCAATAATTTTTCTAATTCCAGCTTTTTTGCGTCTACCTTGAGGCCGGTTCTGATCAACGCAACTTCGCGTACGCTAAGGTGCGTGGCTTAGTTCATCCCGCTTCTTAAGGCAAAATTTAACGCAACAGGGTTACGAACGGCAAAGTTATGGACTTAGAAAAAAGGCCTGAAAAAGTCAGTTTTTAGAGCGCAAGTGCCTGTTTGCGTTGCTTATGCATCGTGTTCAGCACAACATCACGTTCTAAGAGGGCACTTTGAGCTCTAAAAAGTGACCTTAACGGGCTTAGTGCATGACCCCAAGAGTGCTTTGTACTGAGCGATAATGGTGAAAGACAGGGTTGCGACCTGTTCTAAGACAGGGTGCAGGCAGCCAAGAGAGACTGTCTAATACTTCTCCATATCTGAGTGATGTTTTGTTTTTATATATAATTTTAATGTATTACAGTAGCAGTATGTTATTTGTGTCATAGTCATTTTTTGTGGTACCAACTGTATGTAGTCAACATATGCATCATTTATCAATACATTAATTGTTTAGATGGTAATAGATATAATCATTCGTCATATTTATTCTGTCGGTTTTATCAAAATCTCTGTAGTGTTTCATATACAACATTAATTAAATATATATATCTATATTATATATATTCTTAATAAATATTCATATATTTTTTTCCAATGTCCTAGATAGTGATTTTCTATTAGATATTTGATATTTCTTTGAGTATAAGTGGGTTAGATTTTTGTTGTAATGTTTGGTTTATGGCAATGTCCGTTTTGTATTAAATTTGTTGTACATGATTGGAAGGCTGTAATACACATCACGGGTTCTCTAGCTCCATTGTCAGCTGGAATTATCCGTTTTTGCTATATACTGCTGCGGCCAGCTTTTATTCTAGTAACACTGCATGTACCTGGCATGTTCCTGAAATGCCACTCTGTTCACCTGGAAGCCATGCTGGGCCACCTTTTTGCCTTCCCAAGCCAGGCGAATACACTGGCTGAGCGCGGTTGATGTGTAATTGAAATGGTTCAGGATTTACTAGGCTGCAATGCTTCGCCGTGTCCGCCAGATGGACTAATTCATGACTTGTCCATGCCGCAGAATCAGTAATGTGTCGCCTTGCAGGTGTTTCGTTTAAAAAGATACGTACCACAGTGGGCCATTGTAAATTGGCCTTGGCAATTGAGACGAAGGAAGAGTTGCAAAATGTTATCATCACTTTAGGCTTTTCATATTTTAAAGAAAAGACAAAGACCAGTTTTCAGTTTGTACACTATTCTCCAGAGGACCCAACCACCATGTGTGTTCAAGTGCAGCGGCTTTCAAAAACCTCGACAGAAGTACGGTATTTGAGTAGGGGCTGCTGCAATTGATGCAACAGAGATGAGATGGGCAACAGTTGAACCTCAAATTTATCAGTATTGTATCGAAAAATAGACTTATTTTACAAATTTTCGCCCAACTCCCTCATACGTGGATGGAAGCGTGCCTTGCTGCCTGCAATAAGGAAAAAAAAGGGGTTTTTAATTGTTGTGGACCCCTGTTTTCACAGTATTGAGCCCCAATTGTTGGAGGGTTATTGGGTGTATCACCGGGTTCTTCCTGTCTATGGTTCATGGAGGCGGCAAAGGCAACAAAGGGTCGGCCCGTTTTTAAACCAACTAAGACGTGCACGTCGCGCCAAGCAATGCACCAGCAACCAGCACCGGCTTCAATGATGGACGGTCCCACTGTCGTGACAACCCTGAGCCTGAGAATGAGGCGGAGCTGGATTGGCCGTGCAGTTTGATGAAGCTTGCACTGTTGTAACTAAGCGATTTCCCAGCTCACCGCGGAATAAGATGGAATAGTCCACTGCCACTATCGACGTGGATGATGAAGAAAGCTGGACTGGCAATGGACCGGACGCCGACACAAGCCTGAATGGGAAATTCAATTGGTGAGTAATGTCTGTTGCCGATTATTTTGGTGGGCTGGCTGGCGTACTTCTTAGGGGGGCTGACCATTACTGTAAAATTAAAACTTTTCTTTTTTTTATCAGAAAAGACAATGGCTAATGGGGGGATTGCGATGGATAAATGTATGTATGCTGTGTTTTCCGGGCCTGACACAGTATACTGGTATAAACCTGATTAAATAAAATAGCATTATTATACATACGTATTCCAGTATCGTTTCATTATTTGTCTTTTCCACCGTATCCTGTCAGTGGGTATTTACAGTGCCTACATATATGGGCAAAAAGAAATTTTATTCTGGTGCCTAGAACAGAAAGTTCCACGCCAAATGCCGTGAAACTTGGACGCGGACACTAAGTAGTTCCCAGCCAATTGCGCGAATATTAATTAAAATAACCCGTTCTGTGGGGTCTTAGCTGGGTTTAATGAAATGTTTACCTGGTCCCCAGGCGGGGGACCTTTCCATGTGCAAATAATGCAGCCTCCCAAAGACCCCCCTGAACCAAAGGTACAAAAGACAGTTTAAAAGCACATTACACAAGTGGCCTTTTTTTTCTGCCATGGCAAGTCAATGTGTCACAACTGAACTTTAACATAACACCCTGACTTTCCGTTCTTTCCACGAGAGAGGTCTGCATTGGCCATGCAATCCTGCCCAAGAACTAGGGACTACATGTTGCCCGAATGTGAGCCCTCTGAGTCGAAAGCAACCGAGTTTCTGGTTCCAGGTTTCTGCTCTGTGCTTTCGAGCCGCTCATCGAAAAGTTTCCTCCGCCATTTGCGCTCAATGGGTAGGACCCTCCCTCGCCGGGCGTGAACCCTTTCTCGCCGCATTCTGACTGAACTAGCTGGCTTCGGACCCTGTTGGGGTTCAAGTGATGGGGTGCCTACATTCTATGGCCAATAAATTTTATATATTTTTTTCTAGGTGCCCTAAAAACAAAAGTTCCACGCCATTGACCTAGTTCCCCACGACAATGAGCCGTTAGTTCCTACGCCAATTGCGCGACCAGCCAGTAAAAAAACGGTGCAGCAGATCTATAGTACACTAGTACAAGCTTGTTACACTGGCAAAGCGCAGAATGGAACAATGGAGGCAATCAACATGGTCTTTTATATGTGTTATTTAACATACAATTGAACATTTTAAAAGTGCACAACTGCAATTCAAAACATCAAGAAAACCAAGAAACATTTTTGGTTGCATGGGCAAAGGGAGTAAAGTAGTGACTTGCATTTTTTTAACCATACATAAACAAAATACATTCCTGCAGCCTTTATTAAATTCTTCTGCCTGCACAAAACATTTTGGTCGGTGGGGCACAGGGATGAGTTAAAGTGCTTGTTTTTCATGGGCTGTATTGGGGGTTGTTCTTGGGGATTTTATTCAGCTCAATTATTATTGATCAACGCCTTTGAAATTACACTGCTGTTAAACTACAGTATTTCAGCCACACCACTCCAACTTTTAAATCCTCCAGCCAAGCATATTTGCATTTGATTGTTCTTATACGCCCATGCGAGCTCAAACACAGTGTCGGATACGCCTGCGTATAATAACCACCATCCCCCTCCCCCAACGCTTAGAGGCCTGTTCTTTGAACGGTACTGTGATGCTTCTCAAAAGTCCCTCTCGAATTTGAAATGTAAATCTGATGGCCCAGCATGGAAGAATTGAGGAGTACACTGAGACAGTACAGGATTTCATCAGGGTGTGAAATATTTGTCAGTCACTATTTTTCAGTAACATATCTTTACTACAGTACATGCTAATATCTTTAAAAAAAAATCTATACTCCTGTATACTGTATGACTGTAAGTACATACAGTACTGTATAATGTAAAATAACACCGTTCTGTGGGCTGAGCGGGTTGAATTTACCTGGTCCCCCATGCGGCGGGGACCCTTGCCATAGTGGCAAAATAGCAGCCTCCCAAGACCCCCGGAAACAGAGGCTACCAAAGACAGTTTAAAGCACATCCCAAAGTGTTTTTTTTTCTGCCATGCACGTCAGGGCCTAGTCAGAAGAAAACCTGAACTTTAACATACACCCTGCTCCGTGTCTGTGGAACGAGAGGGTCGCAAAGTTTTCCATGCAATCCCGCCGCAACTAGGCTACAGGTGCCCGATTAGCCCTCTAGCTTGACAGAACCGGAAGTTCATGGGTTCCAGGTTTCTGATCATTGTGACTTAGCGCCCTTCAAGCTTTCTCCGTATTTGCGCTCAAATGGTAGGACCCTCCTCGCCGGGTGTGACCCTGGGGAAAGCGTAAATAAAAAACACAGTCTGAGGATTTGGAAACAGAATAACACGGTGAATTTAGTCAAGTCAAGGCACAACGGAGACAGCTTCAAAACAAAAGCTCTCTAAAGATAACACGATATGCCAATAATTGTTATACCCTAATTCCTAAAGCGCCACCCCTTATGGGGGGGCTTGCACGTCACTAAACATTACTCATTTTGAATACATAACAATTATTAAGTTGATTCATTTTGAATACATAAACAATATGTATAACTTACCTGTCAGGCTAGAAACCATTCGGGGTTAAATGGGATGGGCCTATTCTGTCGCCTAGCAATATGTTATGAGAATAATTTACTGCAAGAACTCTAAACTTTATCTCATGGGTTCTATACAATTTTAGCCTGTTACACTTTCAATTTGAAGCTGATTGGATGAGGAAGAGTCAATAAATTTAGCTAGGAGCAAAAATTCCATTCCTCTGCTTCACACATTTTGTTTATACAGAAATGAAACAACAGAAATTAGACCACAAAGACAAGACAAAATGGCGGATTGTTGAAATATTCACACAAAATGGCTTATCCCTAAATGCTGTTATGTGTTATGCCAGACCCCCTAATGTTTCAACTTCGTCAGTCCTCTCTGATTCTTTTAAACATTGTTTTGAGAATTTTGGTAGATTTTAGTCCAGAAACAGTGGGAGGCACAAGGGTGTCCATATTTCATAATGTATGCTTGGGGTTGTAGGTAAGTGACGAGGGTGCCGCCAAAGTAGTCATAGTTCGCGTAGTATGGCGTTATAGCCAAATTCTTTTCCGGAGTAGTTAGAAACATTTTAACATTGGCATTCTTCTTCTTAAAGGTGACTGCTGTAGATTGGTCAGCAACAATGGCATTCATGTATGCCAGAGGGGTGGTTGCATATTTGGGGATCATGCTTTGACAAAGAACACAAACATAGATGGACAATGAGTATAACACTCACACACATTACCGCATTCAAAATTTCGCTCCTAGTGATCCCACCAATCCAGTCAGCCCCAAAAGCAAAGGTCCGTCTGTGGTCACCTTCCTTCGTCAGAAGTCTTTCTTGAATTTCTCTTCATCTTATCTAATCATGTGTACCTTGCCACTCTGATCTGGATAATGAAAACCAAAACATTGTTCTTAATTAGGGCATATACACCTCCTTTGATCTGCTAAAATATAATACGTAAAACCATTCTATTTTGTAAGGACATAAGCCTGATTAACCTGTCTTGGTTTAATGATGAAATTTAAAACTGCCAAAATTAAGGCCAACACATCCGTCCTGTAAATTGTTATCTGACTAAATACCTTTTTGACACAGGTTTCATTGGTTGGTGGGACATGACCCATAAATTGTTCTTGTTCCTTAGTGTGTGATACACCTGTTAAAAGAGGTTCCCTTAAAAATGGGAGAAAATACGAAAGAAATTATACACATATACTAAAAAACCTATTTTATGCAACACCCTTTATTTGGATATGCAGTTGCTAGATAAAGGAAATTGCATCTATCTCTATCATTCATATACTTTCAGATATTACTGAGAATTGAAGGGGTTTGGTATCTGTGGAAGCGAAAATGCATGATCCTCACCCTGCACGCATTGTATACATACATTCACCAAAATATCAGAACAGACAATGTAGCGATGTCAACATGGCTGACGTATGATAATATCATTGTGGCTTGACACCACCCCTGGGGTGGGACCCCCTCCGCTCGAGTGGAGGGCAACACACTCTGGATCCAAAGTTTTGCTGCAGATGACACATACATAGAGATGAGGGTACTGCCCAAAAACACATACACGAGTCTTCACCCCAGCAAACGCTATCAGGAAACCCATCCTTCCATCAAGGACATTTCTAATTAACACCTTAAATTTCTACTTAAAACACACTCTAAAGAATATAAAATATTGCGTCTCTGAAAGAAAAATGAAATGTTCTGATAGAAATCAGGATATTGAGTCTCTAAAAAATAGAATGTTTTGAGTCTTTGAAAAATGAAAGTTCCGGATAAGACCAGGCCTCTGTCCTGGTATCTTATTTTCCTGTTGGTTAACGCGTATTAAAAGTTTATGTCTCGTCAAAACATTAACTTGAGGCGGCTGTGCTTTGAGATGACTTTGGTCTTTGTTGGAGCTGGAATGAGCCTTTGTACTGTACTTGGGTCCAGGGAGGAAAGAAACTCTGCCACTTTAATGAGGTATTGGTGGTTAGATGCGGCCCTTTCATCTGGGATGAAGAGCATGCTTGTTTAGGAACTACTTGACCTTAACTCCGTCTCGTGTAGGTTGTAGGTGAACTTTTATCATACTTAGGCTAGAGAAAGAGACTCAAAAATAGATAGTGGCCATACAATACGTATTAAATTGTTTTTGTACAATAGATGGTCCTTAATTTGTCTTTTGAACTATGATAGTCATAAAGTCATCCATAAGTGTCTCATAGGAGATAATTTATACCTAGGAACAAATTCTGTTCAAGGTTACTACTGTTTAACATCGCATTATAGGAAAGAGGATCTCCTATTATGCTCCCATATTTTAACCTAAAGAAGCTAATTGGACTTTACTGTTACAATCTAAGTTCCCTAAGGCTTTGGGCCTCAGTCATGTCAAACAATTGCTTCCAATAATCAAACTCTATCCGGTATACAGGCCATATCCCTAAGACCTGGAAAACACCAGAAGCTGTCCCAATCTTCAAAAGTGGGGACAAAAACACTGTCTGTCTCAAACTACAGGGACCAATATATCTTCTCCCAATTACAACCACTTGCCTCTCATTCATGCCTCACTATCATCTCCTCCGCATGCAAATGGTATCAAACCTTTTAATTAAAATACGAACTAACCTTTAAAAAATTGTGCCCCACAAATAAACATCCCAATAGACTGCACTCTGGACTTTATTCACACACAGTCACTCTCCCACACCCATTGTGGCCAAGCACTGCCATCTACAGCACTTATTCCATTCACCTGCTATCCTTGTAAATTTCCCTTAAACCTTAGATTGTAAGCTCTTAAGGGCAGGGATCCTTTCCATTGTCTGATTTTGATGTGCACTTACTATTCATCATAATTCCCTCTACTGTATTTTTTCTGTATGAAGTGCTGAGAAACCACATTTTTACGCTATATATATAAAGGTCATACATTGCAATACATACTATCCAACGTCATGGACCAATAAATGTGTTCACTCCCAATAAACAATTACCTGATACTAGACAAATTACCCCTGCCAATTCCAGTCAGGCTCCACCCAAACACTCCATTGTACCTATTCGCTAAAATGTGAAATGCCTTGCATATAATATATACCCGCTCACTTATGTAAATGGTATTTGTAACTATGTATCACCGCGCTTTAACTCTATACCTTGAACATATCCAAAAAATGAGAGGTGACTCCAAGCACCACTTTGGCAAAACATTCTACAAAATATTTTAAAATGAACTATGTTATATAAAATTGTTACACCTATGGAAAAATAAATGGTTAAAAGTATAAAAATATATCAAATATTCAGTTAATAGACCAAATGATTTGTATAAGACTTCACACTAATGTCTTGTTTATATAATCTCTTTGCACAGTGCTGAGCAACTACGGTCAGCTTTATCATTTAAAGGACATCTGCATATTCATCTGACTAAAGAAAAGAATTATTTCTTTAAGACTGTTTCCGGGCCAAAGAGCCATTTGGTTTCTGGGCGTTTCGCCAATTGACCCTGAAAAGATAAGATAGCGGTACACCACGGCTTCCTCCTGAAAATAATTCTTATTGGGATTGGAACTTTTGCTTTAAAGTTTAAAAATGGCGCTTTTATCAAGAGCCCTAAGACGACATTTGTTCATGACCTTTCACAAATGAACCAACGGGTTTTATATAGCTGAGGTCATATAACTTCTTAAAACATCAAATAACGCACCACCCGCTAATGCGACTCCCTCCACTCAGTGCTCTTTAAATGCATTCTGTATGAACTTTCATAGTTTCACTGGATTAATATCACTACAAATTTATGCTATACTGTTGCAATTCTGTCCTGTCTCAAGCTACCAAAACCTATTTCTTTCCAGTAATAAACACTCAAATTACCCCCACACAAATTTTCTCCTTATCTCAACTCAGGATGTTGCTGCTATTTTTAAGAGAGTGATCCATACACCGAAACCATTCCCTCTTTTTCACCTATCCTATAGTCCAACTCTCTACCTGCGTTTACTTGACTCTTTTCCACTGTCTCAAAAGAGTGTCACCATCACTGTGATCTCCTCTTCTACCTTAATCTGCCTCACATTCCATCTCCTTCAAACATGTAATAGTTTATACCATGACTCAAAAATAGCAAGCCTTGACCCTCTCTCTTTCTAACTACTTGAACTGTCTTGCAGGTCTCCTGCTTGCTCCATTTTCTCACAACACCATTTCCCGTAACCCTCTACAATCTGACTTCTGCAATGCCTCCCTCACGGGGACATTCTCACTAAAATAATCATGAACTACATGCTGCCCAAGACAGAGGTCATCACACTCTGCTCCTTTACCAACCCCTGAAGCATGTGCCTCTGTGGACCACACTCTTCCTATTTTTTCTCTGTACCACATCTCTCTAGGTGGACCTAATAAAAACATCTCTTAGGTTAAATACTCACCTCTATGCTGACAACACCACCATTTACTATTTAAATCCCTTGACCTACCACCTGCATAAAAACCTAAGTTTCTGAATAGCTCTCTGTTATCTCATCGGAAGACCCTCTTTCGACTTAAATTTAAACATGGCCAAAACAGAGTTCCATATACTTCCTCCCAAACCTGACCCTATTATCTCATTCCACATTACTCTTGAATCTTCCATCCTAGTCAAGCACGCTTGATTCCTTAGGGGTCACTCCCAACTCCTCTCTCATTTATTTCTCCCTTTTTCAAAACATTTCTATAACTGTCGCTGTTTCCCTCCACAATATACAAAGAGTACACCTGTCCTCGGTTGCTCAACTATTAAAAACTCTGATTAGGCGACCTCATTCTCTCCCCTCTTGATTACTGTAATCCACTGCTATCCCAGGCTTACTGACTGTTCACCTGTCTTCCTAATATCTATCCCAAAACGCTGCTGGCAGAATCACTCTAATCTTAAACTTGATCTGCGTTTCCCGCCTGAAATTCCTCTCCTGGCTTCCTAATCAAGTCCTACTGTTTCTGTATGCCTCTCCCTAACCTAGCAAGTAGATTGTAAGCTCCTCAGAGCAGTGACTTCTCTTTGCTCCAACTTTTACTTGTATGTCTGGATCACTTATTATATGCCTCTTACCTTTACATTGATTAACTATATGATTACGCACATGCACACTCCTGTGACAAGCGCGGAGCCAATTAATGGCGTTCTATACATGAAAACCTACAATAAATATTATATTCAAACAATGCTGATTGAGCTTTTACCCATATTTTTATAACAACAAAATATTCCATTGTGTTTTAGGTTACACACATACAGAACACACACATACAGGAAACCAAAGAACTAGACACAAACTTATCTCCTACACAGCGATAGCTTCTCACTAGATAACCTGCTTGTATTCCTTTCGTTGCCATAGACACAGAAGGAACAAGACATATGTTTCTGTTCAGAAAGAACTATTGCGGGTGGCCAGTACGAAACAAATCTTTTCAATTTCCATTCTTTTTCTTTACTCTATCCTTAGGGCTGCTGCTCGGCAATTACTGGCAACATGTCCAACCTTTTTACATTATAACACTTTATGTCCTTCAAAACAATATAAACACAGTTCTCTAATTTTATCCCAATTTTTGCATATTAACCTTAATAAAAATAACCTCTACTTCCTCAACACCACATCTGCCTTAATTCAAATCTATCGGCCAAATTCCACTTGCTATTTCTTCTATTCACTTTTCTTTTTCACTTGTTATTATATTAACTTCTGTCCTGGCAATAGTAAAAAATAATACAGCGGGACCCTTCTGTCCCTCAACAGATTCTTTTGACCCATATTAACGTAGGTAGTTTCATGTGGGATTCAAAAACAACACGAGCGGCGCTCCTGAGCTTATCAATTCCACAGAAAAAAGACCCCTATTTATTTAAACACTCTGCGCAATTAGTGCGAAATAGTACAAACAAAAAAAGTGCCATTCCACTGGCCAACAAAATTTATATTGTCGATGTCTTTTAGTTCTCGGTATTCTTCTGATTATTTTCGTCTGCAGACACACAATCCTTTGAGAATTTTGGTTCCCATATTCCCCCTGTTACAGAAATCAAATTTAATTGAACATGTACAATTACTTTCGGTTACAGAAATCAACGGTTAATTGGACCTGTACAAGTTAGCGTAAATAATCACGCAAGGCTGTTAAGTACAACTATTTGGCATGTTATGTTCTGATATTGTAAATATGCAGATAAGGGACTGTCACGAGAATGTTTCCCAATTCACATTTTTCTCACCATAACTATACCAAGAAAAAACTTGAATCACTTCAGCCGGGCCAACCAGTCCTTATAAACTTATACTTTTATAACATGGATAACAGTATAAGACCTTCTAACCAGATATCCATGAACTCACTTGGTATGTAAATGAACAAAACGAGGCAAATGTACAATCAGGGAACCGTCCTGCTCCGACAACAAAAGATATTTACGTCACAACCAGGCACGGTCTGATAAACAATCCCTTTAAGCACAAAAACACTCACTTTCGGATATTAGACAAAATAATATAATATAATAAAAGTGGGGAAATTATTTATCATACGATATAGCATATCAAAAAATCATCGTACAGAAGAATATTAACTCATAACAGAAAATGTTTTATTCCCACTCTACTTAAGGCCCACAAGGTTGTCAAATGTTGAGAAGAGGAGAAAACCACATGACATCTCTTTTTTATTTAAACGGTTACGATCGATCCACCTCTTGGGTGGATGGGATGGGTTCAACACCACCGTAGAAAAATTTCTAATGCCACCAAGTGGACATAATGAAAATGTGTTAGAGACGGTATGTGAGAGATAACGTTTTATGTAATAACTTGGACATGTTCGAGAAATTCTGAAGTATTAGAGATCTTATTGTTCTTCCCACATATCGTTGTTTTTACAGCCACGGTAATGACGTAAACTACATGTGTGTTTTGGCGTCCGTATGAATGTATTTATCGATATTTGCTATTAGGGTTGATAGGTAACGGGAGGGTTCTTTTGAGTTTGGAGAAGGCAATTACAATATGCCAAAAAACCCACAATTTAAAAAAACCCTTTGGTAATATCCCAAGTTTTAGAATCCCTTGATTGAAACCTATTTCTAGATACCCAGATGTAGCAAGTGGTTGGCTTTTTTAAGGCTCAAATCTAGGGACCAATTTGTATATTGTTTCAAGGTCTGTGTCCATTTTCAGTACATTCCATGCCTTCTGAATATCGTTTTACTTGGAATGCTTGTTTTGCTGTATTTTGTGTGATATAGAGGACTATCCATAGTAACTGTTCGTTTATCTTATTACTCTTTTTAGATGTATTAACATTTCTTCTCGTTTCATCAACTCAGCATTTAGAAATGCCCTTTAAAAACCTCTTTGTATCACCTCTAGAGAGAAATTTTAAACACCAAGTCTTGGAAGTTCCAAAAATGGTTCCTTCCTCGTTGGAGCATAGGCGCTTATATCTCATAAATTTCCTTTAAGGTATACCTTGTGATCATGCATTGGGGTGACTATACTGGGCATGCAAGTATGAATTCCTAGCATGGGGTTTTAGTAAAAATATCTGTCTGTATAGCCTGTTGAGAGTCCAATGATGGTCACATCATATATTTATTTTTTTCAGTATGTGTTTCAAAAAAAAGAAAGATGAAGATCATTGCAATTAATATCGTGAATAATAAAAGAGTGAATGCTAAAAATCAAGAACCATCCCATATGAAAATTAATCATCTATATATGCGTTTTAATAACTGATTATTGGAAACGAAATTGTTAGGCTAAGCAAAGTGTGAGATTCCCCATAAACCCGATAAAAAGATTCGCATATGAGGGTTGCAAAAGAGGGTTCCCATTGCTGTGCCTGTGGTGTTTGTAAGAAAAACTGTGCAGGTCAAACAAAATAACTTGTGTGGTCAACCAAAAGAAATAGCGTCATTAATAAAAGGTTGGTTCGTAAGATGGTAGTTAGGGATAATTGGTCGAGTCCTGAGTGTGGATGGTTATGACCGAATGTGTTAATGGTTATACAATGATGTGAGTCCATGGGACCCAACGTTAGCCTGTTTTTCCAAACAATATCCCCCAATGAAAGTAACAAGATGAAGATCTTCAATAAATAAGGGTAAATTTTTAACAATTTGGTTGAAGGAATTTGTCACGTTAGCGTTGACACAACCATATCCCAAGATGCCAATACTGGCCACAATGGGACGACCCCGGGGGGTCCTCCAGTGATTGTGATCTTTGGGAGATGTGAAAACACAGGTAAATGGGAGTCACATGCCAGGAATTGTCTTTCCTTATTCGTTATAACATATTACGTACGTCACCACCAGTTTCAACAACTTTCTCAAGATCACCAGAAAACTCTCTAGTTGGGTCTGTTTGAGTTTAACATAAATTCAGTATTACTAGTAATCTAGTGCTTCATCTCTTTATTTCCCGTGCGGTATGAGACAAATTATGCACCCCCTTTATCGCATTGTTTATTGACAATATCTTTATTTTTTCTTAAGTTCTTCTAAACTCGTCTTTCTTGTACCAGTCAAAATTATCAGGTGTATTAAACATGATTTTGAAATGAATATCCTTTAGCTAGGTCTTTAAATTCTATCAACAATTCGTTCAAATGTTGGTCAGAAATGTGCCCTTAAGTGGTATGTACGGACTAAAGGGAAGACCAGTTTTTTAAGCATTAGAGTCACATATGGCCGAAAAAAGGGTGCGCAATAATGGCATCAGTGCAAACCCCTCCTACAGGATTGTAAAATAAAGGGCAAAAGCAGTATCTGCAAATGAAGAATACTCCACTTAAAACAGAAACGGTACCATTTCCCACCATCATTCACAGGGGATTGCTATGATGAATGTTGAATCACTATTTTCTTTGCAAATTAGCTTTTTTAAAGCCCATTTCCTAGTGTATTTTTGTGAGATCTATAATGGGTTGTAAATAATCAAAGTTCTCCTGTGGGGACATATTCAGGCTTTATTAGCATCTACACCTCTGTGAGGATTTTAACGGTAGCAGAAAGTGTTTATAACATATTTGATGTGTAGAGTTTAGGAGTACTTCGTCCTTCTCTTGCTGTCTGCCACATGCGTTCCTTTCTACTCTTTTACCCCTCCGGCACTTCTTGGTTTTTTTTGCTGACTATTACTCTACAATGTAGTTTGATTTGGTTCTAGTATGTTCTCTCTAGGAGTTAGGTAAGTAATGTTTATCAAATAAACGCTTCGCTTGATCTTGGTTAAGATGTCTAGTCCTGTGTAAAAAGATACTGAGGTCCTGTCTGTGTGTTTCGGAAGAAATCTGTTGCAAAACTCGTCTGCGTTTCTACATTGGTGATTTCAGATAGATTAGTGTTGGACTTCGATTGTTTATCACTTTCTCTTCTTCTGAGAACCATTTACGAGGGGTTGAATGTGAAGGATATCTTAACCCCTGGAGAAACTCTAGTAGAAACAGGTCTTTCCAGAAAGACCTGACCCTTCTCGTAGTCAGATCGTATCTCTGTAAAATTTTTCCTGCTTTTAATGACATAATCACGCTGCTCCATCTTTTCAATATTCTGTTAACAATATTTTGTCATTATTTTTGAGAATTTATCCATATCTTTGAAATCCTATACAATTCTTTTTTATAAAACACATTGTCCATGATAGAACTTTCTTTTCAGACACCTTAGTGTGCTATAATAAGTTTTCCATCAGCTTTCTGGAACATTCATCAGGATAATTCTCCATTGTAATTGAAAGTCCTTGCTGGGAAATCCCAAAGATGGCATCTTCTTGAATCGCAGACCCCTCGGTTATAACGTTTTACCTTAATGTAATTTTCTAGAGTTAGTCTATCCCAAAATAATAGATATCCTGTGTCATAGTCTCCCATTTAACAAAGTGATCGATAAGATCTGTTGGATTCTCACATGTGATGTTTTCTTTAATCTTCAGTCAAGAATAGTTGGGCCCTTTTTGCCCTTTCCAAGTGTTGTTGCCTACAGTTTTTGGACATGTAGTCGTAGTACTATCCCTTTCTGCCTCTTTTCTCCATCCATTTATCAAATAAAATAATGTTATTTGTTAGAAAAAATATATAAAAAAAACCTGGGTAAGTATCATAATAATACTGAGCCCACTATCAGACTTCCAATGGAACAGGGATTAAATATCTAATGATTTTCGATGATATATAATGTACAGTCACGTTGTCCCTAGTAAGATTCATTTATCATTGCTCACCAGCAGAGGACTATGTTTTGATTTCTGAGCGCCTGGAGGGTTTAGTCAGTTGATGTTAACCCATTTGTTATTATTTGAAACAGAATAACACGTGGAAATTTTATTCACAGTCAAGGTGCAAACGAGAACAGCTCAAAACAAAAGTCTCCTAAATACTAAACACGTATATGCCATATATTTATACCCTAAATCATAAGCTCCACCACTTTATGGGGGGGCTTGCAAGTCCACTAAACATTCACCTCATTTTGGTAATACATAACAATATATAAGTTGATGTCATTTTGTAATAAACAATATGTGTAACTAATCCTTTCAGCTTGAAAACCACCTTCTGGGGGTTTAAATGGGAGGGCCTATTCTGTTGTCCCTAGCTAGCAATATGTTATGAGAATAGATCTACTGCAAGAATTACTAAACTTACTCATGGGTTTCATAACTTTTTAGCCTGGTGTACACTTTCAAGTGAAGCTTTTTGATTGGCTGAGGAAGAGTTCAATAAAGTCCATTTCCCTCTGCTTCACACTTTGTTTATACAAGAAAGAAACACAGAAATAGACCACAACAGACAAGACACAATGGCCGGATTGAAATTCAACACAAAATGGCTCTTCTATCCTAAATGCGTGTTTTTTTATGCCAGACCCCCTAGTCTCAACTTCTCCACCTCTTTCTCGTCGCCCTATGCTACTGTCTCGGGACCCTGTTGGGTCAAGGTTGAGGGGGTTCCTAACATCTAGGGGCCACACTAAATTTTTTTCTAGGTGCCCTCTATAACAAAAGTTTCCCACTCCAATTACTTAGTCCACGTTCCAACTGCACGTAGTTCGGAGCCTACGCCAATTGCGCGACCAGCCAGTAAAAAAAACAAGGTGCAGCAAGCCTCTACAGTACACAGTTTACATTTGTTCACTGGCACAATAAGCAGCAGATGAAACAAGTGGAGGCAATTCGACATGCGTCTTTTATTTGGGGTTGATTAAAATTGAAACATTTAAAGTGCACAGCAATTCAAAACATCAAGAAAACAAAACATTTTTGGTTGCGCTGGGCAAGGGCAAGGTTTAAGTGACATTTTAAGTAACATCCCTTTATTTAAAGAACCCCAGTACTGTATACGTACAGGGGTAGGTGCCCAACACTGTCAGTCAACCGTGCACCAGTTTTCAGTCCTAGAGGGCAGAACACCGTGCAGTTTTCAGGGCAACAGAAAAACCGTGTCTGTTTTGGCGGCCCTCAGTGGACTGGAGTTGTGTCATGGTCCTATGGAAAAAAAAAAAAACACGTCAACATTCTTCTCTCCTGTTGTTTAAGTACAGCAATGGTACTGTACTTGTAGGGCAAAACATGGAGAGTCCAATACAGTTCAGCACAAACATACTGGTCTCACTGACAGTCCTCCACATTGTCCATCCATGGCCGATTCCTTGCATGGCGCAAACCGCCATTAATTGCAGTCTCTAACGCTTACATTACAGGATCTGTAACTGTATAAAAGTCGCCGCATTTCATTCAGAAGTGTTTTCCTTTAATGGCAGGAAGGTGCCTTTTTTAGGCGATTCCCCTCGTAGTTCACTTTGAACACCCACTCGCAGTACAAAGTGTAGGGAACCTGGGATTAAAAATGATCAAGGCATACTTGTGGGGTACACCAGCAATATCACCCTATAATCTCCCTGACCCCGGTGCAGATCGGCAGGGTGAGGGAGGGAGCACTGTTGTGCGACGTGCAGGTGCATGCGGGCCGCTTTCGGTACGCTTCGGGGTCGTTCTTTTGGGAGAGCGGGGGTGCTTTTGTGGGCGATGGGCGGAGTGGTAGGATGTTGGGAGGAATTGTCCTCGGTCGTGGTCGCCGTGTTGGCTCCTGGCATGGTCTGGATGGGGTTGGGCAGTCTCCTCAATGGAAAATGATAGTTCACTGTACACTTTTGTGGTGGAGGGGGGGCGCTGGTGAGGGAAGGGGGGTCCAAGGTCCCATTCAATCACTCCATTGGTTCACCCTCCTGCTCGGCGGGTCAGGGAAACAGGGGCTATTAGCACCGAGCAAATAATTGTATGCCGCAAGGTACAGCCTCTATCTTCTCCATCGTTGATCCATCCTTCTCTTTTAGCATTTCGGTTGCTCCACATTTAGCAGTTGTTCCAGAAGCAGATCTATCTTTGCCAGCACAATAAAATTCCGGGGAGATCCAAACTATCCAATCACAGCATCGGTCCAACGAGCTGCTTCTTGTGCATGGCGTCTGGACATCTGGGGGGATGGGTGCAACGGAGGATGAGATGGGGGGGTCATGGGGAGAAGCTGCATCGATGGAGAGTGGAGGAGGTGACCTTGTGGATACCCGGTATAGAGGAGAAGCGGCAGCACGTCAAAGAGGGATGGAGAAGTGGACTGTTGGATTTCCGTGAGCGAGAAGCAGAGTATCTAAGCGCAAAGGAGAAATTGACCCGTGGATTTCAGAGGCGGCAGCGTCGTCAGATGGACCGGAGAGATGGGGTGGAGAAGACGGGATGAAGATTTCCGGGACAGCTACAGCAGAGTCGTCGAAGCATATGGGTGGAAGGGTCTGCGGGTCCGATGGGTTGGCTGCCATTGCGTTTGTGTACAGAGCTATTAACGTATTCTTCACATACTAGGTTAAGTTTAGAGAACGTTTTAGCCTTTGGGGTCAGCAGAAGGGGTCTTTATGGCCTAGCCTGTCGCTTGCCTGGCCGTGGAAACGGCAAACCGCCTTTGCTTTTTAGCATGACAGGCCACGGCAGAGGTGAGAGGGTTCTTGTGTCCATAAGAACCGGGGATGCTCCATGGAAGCAGGTGGCACAATGCAGTACAGTATCTGGACAAGGGCCAAGTTCAGATAAAAGATCCTGGAGTGTGGTGGACTATGCAAGATGTGTGAACTTTTATGCATGCGGCCAGGTTATAGGTGTTTGAAAGTTGTTAATGGGGCGTACTCTAAGTGAGTCATTACCGTATAAAGACACCATCCATTTTGTGGATTGAACTGCACATTGAATACACATGACTAAACATCGAATATACATTTTGTGTGTATTTCTTTCCACAGCAGCAATGCCTGTTAAAAAGATTCAAAGGATCTTAGCATGCGAATGAGGGTTGTACAGGAGCGGACACCGAATTGCTGCTATCCAACGTGGTTGTTAGCTACTTCTGACCTCGGTGCCATTAACCACGTGAGCTATCATGCACAAGGAAAAAACAGAGACCGGAAAAAGGCACCAAGGGTAACAAACGCGTAAGTATAATTTATAAACTTGAACAAACAAATTTTTTGTTGTATATTTCAATTAATCTACAAACGGTTTATACTGAATAGGATGTAAACTGTATATTTATATTTATATTACTAACAACGTAGGATTTATTGGTTAATTTATATTTATAAGTTACAACAGAATTATATTTTTGCTCTATTATATGTTATAGTACACGTATACATTTTTATGTATTTTCAATTAATCTACAACTAAATATAAATAGACAAAATATATATACTGTTGTACTATAAATATAATTATACCAAATAAATCTACTGTTGTAATATAAATATACAGTACATCCTATTCAGTATATACCGTTGTAAGATTAATTGAAATATACAAAAAATGTATACTGCTGTACTATAAATATAAATAGACAAAATATATATTCTGTTGTACTATAAATATAAATATACCAAATAAATCTACTGTTGTAATATAAATATAAATATACAGTACATCCTATTCAGTATATACCGTTGTAAGATTAATTGAAATATACAACAAAAAATTTTTTTGTTAAGTTTTATAAATATACTTACGCGTTTGTTACCCTTGGTGCCTTTTTCCGGTCTCTGTTTTTTCCTTGTGCATGATAGCTCACGGTGGTTAATGGCACAACGAGGTCAGAAGTAGCTAACCAGCGTTGGATAGCAGCAATTCGGTGTCCGCTCCTGTACAACTCCTTCATTCGCATGCTAAGATCCTTTGAAATCTTTTTAACAGGCATTGCTGCTGTGGAAAGAAATACAAACACAAGAATGTATATTCGATGTTTAGTCGATGTGTATTCAATGTGCAGTCAATCCACAAAATGGATGGTGTCTTTATACGGTAATGACTCACATTAGAGTACGCCCACTTTCAACACCTATACCTGGCCGCCATGCATAAAAGGTCACACACTTTGCATAGTCCACCACTCCAGGATCTTTATCTGAACTTGCCCTTGTCCAGATACTGTACTGCATTGTGCCACCTGCTTCCATGGAGCATCCCCGGTTCTATGGACACAAGAACCCTCTCACCTCTGCCGTGCCTGTCATGCTGAAAAAGCGAAAGGCGGTTGCCGTTTCCACGCCAAGGGCAAAGCGACAGGCTAAGGCCAATAAAGGAACCCTTCTGCTGACCCCAAAGGCTAAAAGTTATCTTAAACGTAAGCCTCATTATGTGAAGAAGATATACGTTAATACGCTCTGTACACAAAACGAATGGCAGCCAACCCATCGGACCCGCAGACCACTTCCACCCATATGCTTCGACGACTCTGCTGTAGCTGTCCCGGAAATCTTCATCCCGTCTTCTCCACCCCCATCTTCTCCGGTTCCATCTGACGACGCTGCCGCCTCTGAAATCCACGGGTCAATTTCTCCTTTGCGCTTAGATGACTCTGCTTCTCGCCCGGAAATCCAAAGGTCACCTTCTCCATCCCTCTTTGACGATGCTGCCGCTTCTCCTCTACCGGGTATCCACAGGTCACCTCCTCCACTCTCCATCGATGCCGCTTCTCTCCATGGAACCCCCATCTCATCCTCCGTTGCACCCATCCCCCCAGATGTCCAGACGCCATGCACAAGAAGCAGCTCGTTGGACCGGATGCTGAATGGGATAAGTTTGGATCTCCCCGGGAATTTTATTGTGCTGGCAAAGATAGATCTGCTTCTGGAGACAATGCTAAATGTGGAGCAACGAATGCTAAAAATGGAGCAAGGGATGGATCAACGGATGGAGAAGATAGAGGCTGACATTGCGGGCATACATTATTTGCTCGGTGCTAATGCCCCTGTTTCCCTGACGCCGGAGCAGGAGGGTGACATGGATGTGATGAATGGGACCTTGGACCCCCTTCCATCACCAAGCGCCCCCCCTCCACCACAAGATGTAGTGTACATTTATGCCATTGAGGAGGACATGACAACCCCATCAAGACCATGCCAGGAGACAACACGGCGACCACGACCGGAGGAAAGATTCCTCCCAGACATCCTACCATCGCCCATCGCCACAAGCACACCCGCTCCCAAAAGACCTACACCCGCTCGCATCGAAACAGTGCCCGCCATCACCCTGCACGATCTGCCACCGGGGCTCAGGGAGAAGTATAGGGTGATGAGTGCTGGTGTACCCCACAAGTATGCCTTGATCATTTTTAAGCACCAGGTTCCCTACACGTTGTACTGCGAGTGGGTGTTCAAAGTGAACTACGATGGGAATCGCCTAAAAAAGGCCCTTCCTGCCAATTTAAGGAAAAACATTCTGGATGAAATGCGGCGCTTTTATACAGTTACAGATCCTGTAATGTAAGGCGTTAGAGACTGCATTAATGGCGGTTTGCGCCATGCAAGGAATCGGCCATGGATGGACAATGTGGAGGACTGTCAGTGAGACCATACTGTTGTGCTGAACTGTATTGTACTCTCCATGTTTTGCCCTACAGTACAGTACCTGCTGTACTTAAACAAAGGAAATGTTGATGTGTGTTTTTTTTCATAGGACATGCACAACTCCAGTCCCTGAGGGCCGCAAACAGACACGGTTTTCAATGTTGCCCTGAAAACCTGCCCTGTTTTCTGCCCTCTAGGACTGAACTGGTGCAGGTCTGACTGACAGTGTTGGGCACCATCCCACTGTACTGTATACAGTACTGGGGTTCTTTAATAAAGGAGATGTTACTTAAAATGTCACTTTAACTCCCTTTGCCCCATGCACCAAAAATGTTTTGTTTTCATTGATAAACCTGTTATTTTTTATCTGCACTATGGTTGGTCTCTCTTCTCTTTGAGATTGCTGACCTATATACCATACCTCCAGACCGGGATACACAATAATTCCAGACTGGCACTTATGCTCCTTTTCCTACTGTGTTTGTAAGTAGGAATTTGGCAGCTCTTCATATATACACTGGCGACACACTTTATTCGAGCTTGGCTAGTCCCACGAATTCGGGTATACCCGGGTGTATTGAGGTTTGTGACTGTTTTCTGCCCGAGTGCATTGAGGTATTTTCTAGGCAGGGATTGAAGCATTTTATTCCCACTGGCTGCAATACTGCACAGTATATATATATATACTGCATTACAATTCATTAATTTATGCCATCTGGTAGACACACGAAGCATTGCAGCCTATTAAATCCTAATCATTACAATTTAACAGATCAGCCGCCCGTCAGCCAGGCATGAACCCAGGCTGGGAAGGCAAACACAACGGGGCTTGTCAGAGGTGAGGAGTGGCGCATTCCAGGTATCTGCCAGGTACAAACTGGGCATTTGCTCGAATAAAGTGTGTCGGTGCAGTATTTATATCACACTGTTTGACAGTATTACACTATCCACTTTTTTCTTTTTTGGGCACTCTGCGACGCTCCCCTGGAATTCCATCAACATTAATTTTCCTATTGTTGGCTTTGAGTCACCTCTCTGTAATCCTCTTTGGGAAGGGAGCTAGCTGATGATTAGTGTGCATGACTCACCCATCCACCCCCACAACCCTTTGAGGCTTTGTTTACAGTAACGCTTGTGATAATCCCTTCTCGAATTTGATATGTAAATCTGATTTGCACAGCACTGTGAAATTGAGAGTTAATAAAAACATAATCTGATTCATGTTTTTGATGCAGTAAGTTACCACTTTTTGTCATTCTTTCTTTTTCTTTTTTGTAGGGGGGGGGTTGTCAATGATTATGATTATCATGAATGTAAAGAAATATTTCTTTTATTTTATCAGGAACAAAAAATACAAATATACAAATAATCATGAATAATACAAAATGCAGTCTTTATTCAGTTCTTCTGTCAGTTGAAAATTGAGGGCCGGTGGATAATCATGAATAATGCACATTGATAATAATAATTAATAATATATAATATATAATAATATATATAATAATATAAATTTTTCCGTCTTTATCTTCTTCCTCATTCTGTGTAGTTCATTGAGAGAGGGGAGGTTTTGTGTAAATCATGACTGCAGTTTAGATACACTTAACTGTACACACAGTTCACAAACTTTACACATGATACCCCCCTTCTCCCCCAGTCCATACTTTTTTTCTGAAAAGACAAGAAAATAAAAATTAGTGCAGTTATGTGCATACTGTATTATGGCATTGTGTACTGTATAGCTACTCCATATTGGACTCCAGTATGCAGTTAGTACTGTCAAACTAGTCTATACTGGAACTACTGTAACTACTGTTAAATACTTTGCAACCAGATGGCTAGTGCTTCTCTCTCAGGAAAGAAAAAAAATGTGCAGTTAGGTGCATATTATGGCTTTGTGTACTGTATAGCTACTCCATATTGGACTACAGTATGCAGTTAGAACTGTCAAACTAGTCTATACTGGAACTACTGTATACTGTGACTACTGTTAAACACTTTGTAACCAGATGGCTAGCGCTGCTCTCTCAGGAAAGAAAACATCTGTGCCATACTTACCTGTATCATACAGTACTGTATTTGGTGTGCCTGTACTTACCATACTACAGTACAGTACTATACCATACTACCTTCCTGATGCTTGCCCATTCCACTCGATCACAATGGGCAACACAGTCGCAATATGGTCAATATATTTATTGCACCGTTCTACGGTGAGTACATCGTTCCAAAAACTCATTATGCCTTGCGCCAACTCATCCTTTTTGGAGGGTTTCACGACTTTTTGGATATGGTCCTTCAGCTGATGCCAGACCATTTCGATCGGATTGAATTCTGGCGATCTGTCATTGGAGGGGAAAAAAAGGACAATTAGTTAAAGAGATACAGTTCACAGTAAAAACAGTGGGAAAAAATGAGACACGGTTACCGAACTTACTCCGCTGGCGTCTTCACCCAGTTGATACCGCGCTCAAGAATATGCGCTGTTGACGTGGTGTGCTTCGGATTGTTGTCCTGGTAGAAACGGTGACCATCTGGGAACTCACGTGTGATGTATTCCACAATCTCAGGCACAATTTGCTCTTGGAAAAAAGCTTTATTCATGATTCCTATAACAAGAAAAGAAAAGTGTTCAAAAAACTGCACACTAGTACAGTACAGTGCATAAGGCAAAAGTGTGTGACTTATTTTACCTTCAAAGATGACGATGCATCCTGGTCCACGCCTAGAGATGGCACCCCACACATGCATCTTCACTGGTGTTTTGGACACGGCTTCATAGATATGCAAACTTTTTCGTGGAATGCAAAGGTGGCAAATCTCTCCAGCGATACAGTAGACTCGTCAGTGAAGATACAATCCTGGAAAGTTTCTCCACTGTCGATCCATGCCTGGGCCTGGACCACTCTCTTGATCTTGTTAACGTCCCTTATCATAGGGTACGCTCTGTAATGACAAGGAATAATTTTATAGGTACAGTACAGTTTCTTAAACAACACTTTAACCTCCTGTACTGTCCAGTACTAACCTCACACGTCCATATTTCCATCCAATTCTGCGTCTCATCTTCTTTATGCTGGTCTCGGATACAGTGAGATTGTGATTTTGCAGCAGAGTGTATTTGACCCTTAAGACACTCTTCTCATCATTCTCTTCAATTATTTTGTCGACCAGAAGAGTTGTCTCCCTACAGTGTACAGAAAAACAACAATCCGGTAAGTTACAGTGCAGTAGGCCACAAGTACAGCACATCATTTACAGTAAACAATTATAGATGCAGCAATATAAACAATAATAGATATACTGTATTATATACTGTAGTTATATAAATATACTGAAAT
Source organism: Ascaphus truei (assembly GCA_036426205.1). NCBI lineage: Eukaryota > Metazoa > Chordata > Amphibia > Anura > Ascaphidae > Ascaphus > Ascaphus truei. Next base: position 127,624 of record WSYH01000697.1, read on the forward strand.
AACTATAAAATTAGATAGATCTACAGTATACCTAATAGTTCTATTAATATGCAGCAATATAAACAATAATAGATATACTGTATTATATACTGTAGTTATATAAATATACTGAAATAACTATAAAATTAGATAGATCTATACTATATAGTTCTATTAATATGCAGCAATATAAACAATAATAGATATACTGTATTATATAGTTATATAAATATACTTATGCGTTAGTTACCGTTGGTGTCCTCGTGCGTTGTTTGGTTTTTCCGTGTGCATGATAGCACACGGTGGTTGATGGCACAACGAGGCCAGAAGTAGCTAACCAGCGTTGGAAATCTGCAATTCGTTGTCCGCTCGTGTACATCTCCTTAATTCTCATGCTGAGATCCTTTGAAATCTTTTTAACAGGCATTGCTGCGATTAGATACATTTTATGTATATTTCAATTAATCTTACAACAGTATATATATTTTGTCTATTTATATTTAATGAATTGTACAGTATATTACAACATTGCATTTATATACATTTTATATTGCTGCATATTAATAAAACAATATAATTTCTTTACATTGTAGGGAGACAACTGTTCTGGTGGACAAAATAAGTGAGGAGAATGATGGGAGGAGTGCATTAAGGGTCAAATACACTCTGCAGGAAAAGCACAATCTGACTGTATCCGAGAGAAGCATAAAGAAGATGAGACGCAGCATTGGATGGAAATATGGACATGTGAGGTTAGTACTGGACAGTACAGGAGGTAAAAGTGTTGTTTCGCAAACTGTACTGCACTGTGCCGCAAATTTTTTTAATTTCTTGTCATTACAGAGTGTACCCCATGATACGGGACGCAAACAAAATCAAAAGAGTGCTCCAGGCCCAGGCATGGATCGACAGCGGGGAGACTTTCCAGGATTGCATCTTCACTGATGATTCTACTGTGTCGCTGGAGAGATTTGCACGATTTGCGTTCCACAAAAAAGGTCGCTTATCTTTGAAGCCGCGGCCAAAACACCCTGTGAAGCTGCATGTGTGGGGTGCCATCTCTAGGCGTGGACCGGGATGCATTGTCATCTTTGAAAGTAAAATGTATCAAATATAATGTCGCCTAATGCACTGTACTTGACTAGTGTTGCCTTACCGTATGCACTGTACTGTACTATTGTGCAGTTTTTTGAGCACTTTTCTTTTCTTGCTATAGAAATCATGAATAAAGCTTACTTCCAAGACAACATTGTGCCCGAGATAGTGCAATACATCACACGAGACTTCCCTAATGGTCACCGCTTCTACCAGGACAACGATCCCAAGCACACCGCGTCAACGGCGCATATCCTTGAGAGCGGCATCAACTGGGTGAAGACGCCAGCGGAGTAAGTGCAGTAGACCGTGTCCCATTTTTGTTCCCCACTGTTTTTAGCTCTTAAACCAATTGTACTTTCTTTCCAATGACAGGTCGCCAGACTTCAATCCGATCGAAATGGTCTGGCATCAGCTGAAGGACCATATCCAGAAATTGGCGAAACCCTCCAAAAAGGATGAGTTGTTGAAAGGCATAATGAGTTTTTGGAACGATGTACTCACCGTGGAACGATGCAATAAATATATAGACCACATTGCCACTGTGTTGCCCATTGTCATCGCGCGTAATGGGCAAGCATCAGGAAAGTAGTACTGTGCTGTAGTATTGTAAGTACAGTACAGTATGTTACAGGTAAGTATGGCACAGATTTTTTCTTTCCAGATAGTAAGAGTATACAGTAGTTAGTTTTTTCTTTACAGAGACAGAGAGAGTAGCACCAGCCATTAGGTAACAGATACATAGAATTTAACAGTAGTCAGAGTATACAGTAGTTCCAGTACGGTATACAGTACACTAGTTGGACAGCACTACAGTAACTGCCTACTAACTGCCCCATTTTTTTTCTTTCCAGAGAAAGCTGCACCAGCCACCTACTACAGTAGTTCTGCCATAATACAGTACAGTAACTGCACTAATTTTTGGTTTTCTGGTCGTTCCAGGAAAAACGGTGGCCTAGGGGGATGGGGGCATTGTGTCCAGTCAAATCTGCTTGTACAGTCAAATGTACAGTATATAAACAGCAGCAATGATGTACACAAAACCTCTCCTCTCTCAATGAACTACTGTACTGCAGACAGAATGAGGAAAAGATAAAGAAAGACTAAAGAAAAATTAATTTTACTATACAGTATATACAGTACAGTATATTATACACTACATTACAGAACTGTACTGTATACTGTATACTGTTGTATTAACTAATATTCTTATAAATGTGCATTACTCATGTTTCCCCATGTTTCACAAAGGTTTTCCAAATTCGAGAGGGGACTTTTGAAAGCATTACAGTAGCGTTCAAAGAACAGGCCTCTAAGGGTTGGGGGAGGGGGATGGTGTGATTAGACCCCAAAGACAACCCCCAAATATAGTACATAAAAAGCAAGCCACTTTAACTCCCTTTGCCCCATGCACCAAAAATGTTTTCTTTTCTTGATGTTTTGAATTGCTGTGCACTTTAAATGTTTCAATATTGTAAATAACCAATAAAAGACCATGTTGAATTGCCTCACATTGTTTCCATCTGCTGCTTTGCCAGTGTAATAAATGTACTGTGTACTGTAGAGGCTTGCTGCACTGTTTTTTTACTGGCTGGTCGCGCAATTGGCGTAGGAGCTACGGCAATTGGCGTGGGAACTAGGTCAATTGGCGTGGGAACTTTTGTTTTAGGGCACCTAGAAATAAAATTTATTTGGCCCCTAGATGTTAGGAACCCCCTCACTTGACCCCAACAGGGTCCGAGCAGTAATGGCGGCGAGAAAGGGTAACACCGGCGAGGAGGGTCCTACCATTGAGCGCAAATTGTGGGGAAAGAGCTTTGAAGCGGCTAAGTCACAGAGGGGACTTTTGAAAGCATCACAGTACCGTTCAAAGAACAGGCCTCTAAGGGTTGGGGGAGGGGGATGGTGTGATTAGACGCAGGCGTATCGCACTGTGTTTGAAGCTCGGCTATGGGCGGATTAAGAACACATTGCAAATGCAAATATGCTTGGCTAGGGAGGGATTAAAAAGTCTGGAGGTGTGTGGCTGAAATACTGTAGTTAACAGCAGTGTAATTTCAAAAGGCAGTTGATCATAATAATTGGATGAATAAAAGCCCCAAAGACAACCCCCAAATACAGCACATAAAAAGCAAGCCACTTTAACTCCCTGTGCCCCACGCACCAAAAATGTTTTGTGGCAGGCAGAAGAATTTAATAAAGGCTGCAGAATGTATTATTGTGTATGGAAGATCTCAGTGTAGGTTGATTGTCACGCAGGTGTGCTTAGATGAAGCCACCTGTACCCTTTATATGTCTTGCTTTGGATCTTTATTTAGACCCTTGCCTCCAGGTCCATAATGTCTAGGTAGTGTTGAGCCCCCCTCTTCTTTTATATTTCATCCCCTGTTTTAATAACCTTATAAATTCTTTTTGTTGCACTTTCATTTATGTCCGTGTGCTATTTAAAGTTTGCTTTCTCCCTGTTGTTTTCATATATATATATATATATATATATATATATATATATATATATATATACACAGGTAAACCCCGTTATAACGCGCCTCGTTATACCGCGATTCGGTTATAACGCGGTTTTCCCGTGGCTCCCGTTTAAAAAAAAAATTAATTTTATTTTTTTTGCACACTGCACACACTGCACACACTCTCACTGCACACACTGCACACACTGCACACACACTACTCACTGCTCACACACTGCACACACTGCTCACTGCTCACATTGCACACTGCACACACTCTCACTGCTCACACTGCTCACTCTGCTCACACTGCACACAGCACACACTCTCACTGCACACTGCTCACACTGCACACACTGCACACTGCACACAACACACTCTCTCACTGCACCCACTGCACACTGCACACAACACACACACTCACTGCACACACTGCTCACTGCACACACTGCACACACTGCACACACTCGACACTGCACACACTCTCACTGCACACACTGCACACAGCACACACTGCTCACACGGCTCACTGCACACACTCTCACTGCACACACTGCTCACACTGCACACTGCACACAGCACACTCTCACTGCACACACTGCACACTGCACACAACATACACTCTCACTGCACACACTGCTCACTGCTCACACTCTCACTGCACACACTGCTCACACTGCACACTGCACACAGCACACACTCTCACTGCACACACTGCAAACTGCACACACTCTCACTACACACAGCTCACAGCACACAGCTCTCACAGCACTCAGATGTCAGAAAAACATGTCAGCAGCCCACCCCCCTCACATGTCAGCAGCCCACCCCCCCTCACATGTCAGCAGCCCACCCCCCCTCACATGTCAGCAGCCCACCCCCCTCACAAAATTTCGTTCCAATATCATTTATTATAAACGCTATATAGATGATTTAATTTTCATATGGGATGGTGATCTTGATAGCATTCACTCTTTTATTCATGATATTAATTGCAATGACCTTCATCTTCATTTTACTTTTGAAACACATACTGAAAAAATAAATTATCTTGATGTGACCATCCATGGTGATCCTACAACAGGTATACAGACAGATATTTTTACTAAACCCCATGCTAGAAATTCATACTTGCATGCCAGTAGTAGTCACCCCAATGCATTGATCCAAGGTATACCTAAAGGACAATTTATGAGATATAAGCGCCTATGCTCCAACCAGGAAACATTTTTGGAACACTCCAAGACTTTGGGTTTAAAATTTCTCTCTAGAGGTTATAAACAAGAGGTTGTTGAAAGGGCATTTCTAAATGCTGATTTGATGAAACGAGAAGAATTGTTAATCCATAAAAAGAGTAATAAAGATAAACGAACAGTTACTATGGATAGTCCTCTATTCATCACAAAATACAGCAAACAAGCATTCCAGATAAAACAGATCATTCAGAAGCATTGGAATGTACTGAAAATGGACACAGACCTTGAACAATATACAAATTCGGGTCCTAGATTTGCCTTCAAAAAAGCCAACACACTTGCTACATCTGTATCTAAAAGTATGTTTCAATCAAGGGATTCTAAACTTGGGAATATACCAAAAGGGTTTTTTAAATGTGGTTTTTGCAATTATTGTAAGTATGCCTCTCCAACTAAAAGAATCCGTACACTATACCCTAATAGCAAATATCGGATAAATACATTCATTAACTGCCAAACCACACATGTAGTTTACGTCATTACCTGTGGCTGTAAACAAAGATATGTGGGAAGAACAATAAGATCTCTATATGTCAGAATTTCTGAACATGTCAGACTTATTCATAAACGTGATCTCTCACATCCAGTCTCTAAACATTTTTCATTATGTCCACTTGGGGGATTAAAGAATTTTTCTTACTGTGGTGTTGAACACATTCCCATCCACCCAAGAGGTGGAGATAGACTTAACCGTTTAAATAAGAAAGAGATGTCATGGGTTTTCTCCCTCAACAGTTTGCAACCTTGTGGCCTTAATGTAGAGTGGGAACTAAAACATTTTCTTTATGATTAATATCTTCTTTACGATTGATTTTTGATATGCATATATTTATTGATAAATAATTTCCCCCCTTTTATTATATTATATTATTTTTCTTCCTACACGAAAGTGAGTGTTTTTGTGCTTAAAGGGATTGTTTTCAGACCGTCCTGGGTTGTGATAAATATTTTTGTTGTCGGAGCAGGACGGGTCCCTGATTGTACATTTGCTCTGTTTTGTCATTTACATACCAAGTGAGTTCATGGATATCTGGTTAGAAGGTCTTATCTGTATCCATGTTATAAAAGTATAAGGTTTATCAGGACTGGGTTGGACCCGCTGAAGTGATTCAAGTTTTTCTTTGGTATAGTTATGGTGAGAAAATGTGATTGGGGAACAGTCTCGTGACAGGTCCTTATCTGCATATTTACACTATTCAGAACAATAACATGCCAAAAGAGTTGTACGTAATCAGCTTGCGTTGATTATTGTAACGCTAAATTGTACAGGTCAATTAACAGTTGATTTCTGTAACCGAAGAAGTATTGTACAGGTCAATTAAATTTGATTTCTGTAACAGGGGAATAATGGGAAACCAAAAATTCTCAAAGGATTGTGTGTCTGCAGACGAAAATAATAAAGAATGAATACAGAGAACGAAAAGAGACAATAGACAATATAAATATTTTGTTGGCCAGTGAATGGCACTGTTTTTGTTTGTACTATTATCAACTAATTGCGCAGATGTTTAAATGAAAGAGGGGTCTTTTTCTGTGGAATTGATAAGCTCAGGGAGCGCCGTCTCGTGTGTTTTTGAATCCCACAGGGAAACATACCTTACGTTAATATGGGTCAAAAGAATTCTGTTGAGGGACAGAAGGGTCCCGCTGTATTAATTTTTACTATTGCCAGGACAGAAGTTAATATAATAACAAGTGAAAAAGAAAGTGAATAGGAAAGAAATAGCAAGTGAATTTGCCGATAGATAATTAAGGCATATGTGGTGTTGAGGAAGTAGAGGGTTATTTTTATGAAAGGTTTATATGCAAAAATTGGGATAAAATTAGAGACTGTGTGTATATTGTTTGGAAGGAACATAAAGTGTTATAAGTGTAAAAAGGTAGGACATGTTGCCAGTAATTGCAGAGCAGCCCTAAGAGAGAGAGTAGAAGAAAAAGAATGGAATTGAAAAGATTTGTTCGTACTGGCCACACGAATAGGTCTTTTGAACCAGAAAATATTCTTTTTCCTTCTGTTCTAATGGCAACTAGAAAGAGAATAAAAGCAGGTTATTTATATGAGAAGCTGATTCGCTGTGTAGGAGAGAAGTTTGTGTCTATGTTCTTTGGGTGTCTGTATTGTGTGTGTTCTGTATTGTGTGTAACCAGTAAAAACACATGGAATATTTTGTGTTTAAAAATATGGGTAAAAGCTCATAAGCATTGTTTGAAGTATATATTGTATTGTATGTTTTCATGTATAGAACGCCATTAATTGGCTCAGCGCTTCACAGGAGTGGTGCATGTCGTAATCATATAGTTATCAAATGGTAAAGGTAAGAGGTCATAGAATAAGTGATCCAGACATAAAAGTAAAAGTTGAGCAAAGAGAAGTCACTGCTCTGAGGAGCTTACAATCTACTTGGTAGGTAGGGAGAGCATACAGAAACAGTAGGACTTGATTAGAAGCCAGGAGAGGAATTTCAGGAGGGGAAACGCAGAATCAGAGTTTAAAGAGTAGAGTGATTCTGCCAGCAGCGTTTGGGATAGATAGTAGGGAAGACAGGTGAAAGTCAGGAAGCTGGGATAGCAGGGGATTACAGTAATCAAGAGGGGAGAGAATGAGGGTCTGAATCAGAGTTTTTAATAGTTGAGCAACAGAGGAACAGGTGTATCTTTGTGATATTGTGGAGGAAAAAGCGACAGTTATAGAAATGTTTTGAATGAAAGAGGAGAATATGAGAGAGGAGTTGGGAGTGACCCCTAAGCAGCGTGCTTGAGCTACTGGATGGAAGATTCAAGAGTAATGTGGAAGGAGATAATAGGGTCAGGTTTGGGAGGAAGTATGAGGAACTCTGTTTTTGCCATGTTAAATTTAAGGCGAAAGAGGGTCTTCCAGGATGAGATAACAGAGAGACATTCAGAAACGTAGGTTTGTATGGCAGGTGTAAGGTCAGGGATTGAAAAGTAAATGGTGGTGTTGTCAGCATAGAGGTGATATTTAAACCTAAGAGATGTTATTAGGTCACCTAGAGAGAGTGTGTACAGAGAAAATAGAAGAGTGTGGTCCACAGAGGCAAATGCTTCAGAGAGGTGGAGTAATGATGACCCTTCTGTCTTGGAGCACCATGTAGTTCATGAGTTATTTAGTGAGACTTGTCTCCGTGGAGGGACAGTGCAGAAGTCAGATTTAGAAGGGTTAAGGAAGAAATGTGTGTGAGAAAATGGAGCAAGCAGGAGACTGCAAGA